>JAOTAV010000692.1:0-10368 GCA_026546445.1 Cyclargus thomasi | reverse complement strand
TCAGGTCTGAAATAAAACCTACGGACACGCTAGTTTGTATAGGATCCGCTACTCTAGGTATTATTTCTCTATGGTTTCTCTAAGAAACGCAACGTAATGATAATTTTGGGCCTCTCAGAAAAATTTTAAATTTTACCAGAACTGTGTTAAAAAAAAACTATATCGACATGAGATCACAATGATCAGTATTTTTAACTTTCTAAATATAAAAGAACATCAAAATATAACCCAGTCAGTGTAATTGCTATACAATTCGATTTTATGGACTTATTTTTAAACACGTCTGGTTAAAATCGGAATGACAAGTGGAGTCTAGTAAATATGTTGCGAATGTTTAGAGATTTCTTAAGATATATTTATACCTCTTATAATATCTCAAAGACCTCTTTTCAGTCAATTCCAGAATTTTCTCTGTTCAGATCACCTATTTAACAGGAAAAGTGAGCTCCTCACGACTTATTCTAGTATAATTTAATATCACTTAACGCTTAAACCAGGCCCAGCGTGGTAAGTTTAACGTCTTATAAGTATGTTAAAACGTTTAACACATTAGTTGCTAGCAAGAACTTTTTCTTTGGTCCCATAGTTTATCAGAAAAAAATATACCGTGGACATCGACTTTTTGCAAAAAATGAGAATAACTACGAAACTAAGTAAATTATTATCATTTTACTCCACTTATATTATAGCTCTCCTTAGTTCAATATGTTCATACTAGACTAGATATGTAAATTAATTGCATTTATGATGAGAGAGCTATGCAATAAATTAGAATGGATGATAAACAAATGAACGTGTAAATGTTTAACCTCCGTGTTTATTTTCCTTCGGATATATATTTCGACATACGAACTCTTTTGTAAACAATTTTGAATGGAGTTTTCGTTCCCAAAAGCAATCTCCTGCGATCCCCGGTCTTCTCTAAGTAAGCATTCATCTTTTTACATCGACTACATATACGATGTACATGTATAGATAGTTTTTATTTTCGTTTCAATAATATGACTAGAGCTTAATACTATCTTATCTTGCCTTTGCCAGCATGTAATTAGGATATTCATATATTTTTTTTTATTTATAAGGATTTGCGTTTAACGGAAATGAAAAAAATCTGTGTTTTTGCTAATTTTTTTTTCTTTGCTAAATACGACCATATTTCTGTGATGAGTTAAATTCCTTTATACAATGTAAACTTCGGCCTGACCGAGTATAACTACTCTCTCGCTCGGAAGATCTTCCTTTGGCCACCACGCTCATTCCCACAAATTTTATTTTTGTTTCGAAACTAAACCGACTAAGCAGTATGCAGGTAATAAAATCCTCACAAAGATTTTATAATAAATCTTTTTACTCTTTACTAAACACTGAGCTATACTCTAGTTTCGTACTTACCAGACGTATAATTAAGTGGCGCAAGGATTTAAATATTTTGATTAAAAAATTATACATCCTTTATAAGTTAGATTTTAAATGAAACGCTTATGAGATTTTTAATATTCATTGTTCATCTTGTGATAGTTTTAAGTTTAATTTACACTTTTAGAGTAAAAGCCAACAGTTCTTTTTTAATTTAAGCTTTAATATTGACTATACTTATGACCTCTATGGAGGTACGATACGAGGGACTAACAAGTACACCGCTGCTAGAACCCTTAGGGCCTGTTGCATTACTTCCTGATAAGCGTTATATAGGCTAACCACAACTTATTTGACGGATGAAGTATGATAAAACTGCCAAAAAGTTGTGGTCAGCAGTGCAGCAGTCCCTTAAAGTACTTGAAGTGATCAGCCCCTAGACATTTTGTATGGGATTGACATAATGGAACAAAAAGACACGTGATCTAGTCGTAAGAAATCATAGCATAACGCCGTTTGTCCACCGACACCCTCAACAGAGAACGAGATTATTTCGGTCCGATAAACGGTGTTGGCGGTCAAACGACCTAAGGGAAGCGTAAATTAGAATCGCTATGAAGCGTATGCCACTTGCCTGGGCCTGCTGGTAGTCATTATAATGATCACTATTAAATTTAACCAGAAATATTGTAATAAATACAAACCATACATGTTCTGTTATTTCTTAATCATACTAAAAATATTAAGCGCGGCACCGCGTTATGTGTTTGTCTGCGACTGCTGCTTGTTTCATGTCCTTTGTCGCTTGCCTGCGCGACGGACGACTTGTGAAACGCACCGTAAAGAGGGTTCCAGATGGCGTGAATAAACATCACGCAAAGATGATGATGCAATGCATTTTCAATCTTACGCCATGAACTGAGCACTGCATCTTAGATATTAATGTTGTGAATGGTCGTGTTTGACAAACCGTTTGTCAAACACGACCTTGATGCAATCCAAATTGTATCCTCAGTTCATTGCGTAAAATTTAATTGAGGGTGCATCTTAAAATAGTATCCAGTAGAGTATATATAGCTATTTTAAATTTTCCGCCATAATTGAAGTGCAATTTGGATTGCATCAAAGTGCACCTTTGCGTGATGTTTGTTTACGCCGTGTGGAACCCTTCAGCACGCCACGTGAGCAGTGAGCACCCATCGTGGGCACACGCCTAAGTTCTAACAAGCCAAAAAGACGCTTATCATTTGCGTATCAAATCTGAACGCTGTACGAGTATATTATGATACAAAACAAATATGCGCCATATCTGATACGAGTAAAATGTTTGTTTTATTTATATCTGACCTTCCCGTTATTATTGTATGTCATTAGGTGTTTGGGTAAGGATTTGTGTATTACTGTTTCTCCACCTTCACTTATCAAGATACATGACGACATTGTAAGTAAACTTTTAAAATTTAAACGAGAACTGGCGTTTAATATTATCGAATTATATTAAACGCTCTCAACATGCATGGGGTCGCCGTAAGGTCGCCGGGCCGTGTTGCTCCCGTGTTCATGCAACAGCGTCTTAGTTAGATGACCATACTGAGAAGATAACCGTGCTTATAGTAAGTATACACGGACGAAACACGATCGCCGTGCCATGTGAAAGCTCTATAGTTGCTCATACATTACTACTTCACGCGGCACGGAGATTATGACGTGCAATGTGCATGTGAAATGGGGCATAGCTACCTTAATATCCACTTATTTACAAAAAAAAAATCTGAATATAATAATAATAAAATATGTATTCAAATATTGAAGTAAAACAGAAAACTCCAAGTTGCGGTGTTGTGAGTTTGTAGCGATACATTTTGTTTACGGACATTGATCGAGTGGGGAGTTTGCAAATTAAATAATGCCGCTATTACGATACAAGCCTTTGTTTTCAGTAAATAATATTAAAATTAAAAAAATAAGAAAAAAAAATACCCTAATGTATAATGGGAAAAATTTAAAGAAAGCCAGTTGACGGACCTACCCCATTTTGGTCGATGACGACTTACATGGAATATGTCTATTACATGTAAGGGCTGAGTTTGATATCCGACCAAATTACTTAGATCTACGATCTGTATCTGTTTCAACTTTTCTGATTGTACATGTCCGTTCTTGCCATTTTCGTGATGTTTAACGAATAGTCTACGTATAGGTTTGAGTCACCTAAACATCGTTTTGATTTCCAAACCGAACGACGCAGACAATCGACGATATACTGTTTCTGTAATGAATTAAGGCTGTTATTTCAGTATGTATTCCTAATAAAAATAACAAAATATATAAAGACTAGCTTTTGTCCGCGACATCGTCCACGTTGAATTTTCCTGTTTCACTGCTTTTGCCTAGAAATCTTCTCAAGTTTTGTTTGCTAGAAACCTCACGGTGCTCAAGACCTTTTTCGACGCATCCGAAACCGCTGTAATTGGCAGGCTCTGCAGCCTAAACGGCTCCATCCTTCTAATCTCTCATCAATCTCATCCATCTAACGATACGTTAAAATCCATTAGAATTTTAACGTATTGTTAGATTCGGCTTGACAGCGCAAGTAACACTGGGTACATTGAAAAATTAAAAAATCAATCAAATTGGCAGGTTTTAAAGTCAAAATTGTGTGTTTTAAAAATTGTTTTTCGCATATTTAGATCGAGTAGGATATCAAAATGAAGGGCTTAAAATAGCCATTCTAGAAATATACATTCCTTATTCCGTCGCCACTCGTACCATCCGAAGAGTCGCAAGTGCGTTGCCGGCCTTTATGAGGGAATGGGAATAGGAATAGGGGGTATTAGGGAAGTTGGGCCACCGGTAAACTCACTCACTGAAAGAAACACAGTACAACACCGTTTCATGCCAGTCTTCTGTGATTTATTTAACCACCAAATTCTTATATCAGAAACATAAATTTATATAAATCTTTCTTTGTAATCGTTTCCTGAATGTTACAGGTTTCGTTTTCCAATGTATTGTAATCACATGTGATATTGTGTTGGCAAATTTGATTGTCCAATTTTATTTGAACACAGGCATAAAAGGAAAACATACTTCGTCAATAGATCTTTTTGTCGTGTATAAACGAAACATGTACGCTGATCAGATTTTGGGTTTTTTTGGGTTCCGCAATGAAGGGGTTAAAACGAAATATTTTGCTGAAAAAACAAAATCTTCTTAAATGTGGACGTCGTATCTAACTATTACGTATGATCTAGTTATTGATAAAATAAGCACGGCAATAGCAGAATATATACTACTCTTTAATATGTTTCATAAGAGATTAAAAAAAAAAAAAAGGCAACCGAGTAGAAGGGCCACCTGATGGAAAGTAAATACTGTCACCCATCAATACTTGTAAAATTAGAAAAGTTGAAGTGGTCTAATGGTAATAGGAAATAGAGATAGGATAGGATTTACTCACTCACTCGACGAAAGCGAAAGCGCTGCCACACGAAATATTTCTGTGAGACCGTAGTATTTCTCCGATCGGCCCATTCATGCCTCGGCATTATCATAACAAGCTAAATGTTCAAAAACAGAAAACCGACCGCAAGAACCATTGCAGTTTAAACATAAAGGTATATTTCTAGAATGGCTTTAAAACTCTTTCATTTTCATTATTTGATTTTTTATTTTTATAATGTACTCAGTGTCCCTTGCGCTGTCAAGTCGAATCTAACCATACGTTAAAGTCAATTAAGCCGTTTAGGCTGCAGATCGTGTCAATTATCATACATACATACATACATACATACATACATACATACATACATACATACATACATACATACATACATACATAAATACTCTTGAAAAAATGACGCTCCTTCTGGCGCAGTCGGGTAAAAATTAGAAACCCAACTCTTTTCAGTTCACGGCCACCTGTACCGGTAAAACAATAAATACCCATGTCGGAACAATAACTGCTAATATTTCATTCTCGAGGCAATCAACCAGTTATCTTCCTCTGAATAACTCCCCAGCGGCAAAGCTGTAATAAATCGATCCCGGGGTGCACCCGGCTGGGGTAATAACGACCCGCGACCTGCTATATTAGTCATTATCTCATCTGGCCTTCATTTTGGGGTTTCCCAACGGATAACTAGTAACAATAGCTCGGGTTGCTTGTAGAGACCTTCAGCAACTTTCAGCATGGGACTACTGAGAAGTCGAAACTAAGGCTTAATTAAACATTGTTTATTTTCTTCTTACATATAGTAGAGACATCACACATAATATGGGCATAATATCACTTTTTGGAAAGAATGACAATTTTGATAAATTAATTAAGAATACTATGTTATCTTTTACATAATATTATAAACCTTAAGAGTTTTTTTTGTTTGAACGCACTAATCTCAGGAACTACAAGCTAAAAATTTAAAAATTCTGCTTGTGTTGATTAGTACATTTATCGAGAAAGGTTATTGGCTATTTAGCATCACCAATAGAAGTCGAGAAGTAATCAAAAAATGTAAAAACGTTTTTTATATTTATACTAGTTGACCCCGCAGACGTTGTCCTGCCGAGCTATTTGTGAATCTAAACCATTCTCAGATCCCCTTGAACACGCACAAATCATTTCATCAAAATCGATCTAGACGTTTAAGAGAAGTTCAGTGACATACACACTCACAGAAGAATTATATATATTAAGATTCACGCGGACGTAAACGCGAGCAACAGCGGGGCTAGCGTAGCGTTTCCCTGTCGATAATTCGACGGTAGAAGATAATGGCAGTTTCTTTCTACGTTCAAATCTCTCATAACCGAACATAGTCTTAAGCGGAAAACATACTTAAGGACGTGACTGACAGCTGCGACCTAGATAATAATTGTACAATTAGAGGAGTTGAAACAGATACAGATCATGGATCTAAGTAATTTGATCGTTTTGTATGGGCTGTCAGCCGTTTCCGATCAGTTTTTTTTCAGCTTTACTCCTCCACTCTGTGTCAATGTCGACAAAATACAGAAACTCTCTTCATAGCAACGGTAATAGTACCATATTCTAATAGTCGCCATGCTTTACTAAATACTTTCGATGACGGAAGAAATCGAAATAAGAAAGGAACTTTCTTTTTCTGATCGACATGCTAGAGACAATAGAAAACTGTCAGTTTATCCCGAAATACTGTCAAAATTTCTATACTTTCGTATGTCTACTGACGCTATGCAAGCCCTGCTGCTAGTAATTTATGTACGGTAAAGTCGAAAGCAGGACTAGTTTATTAATATAAGTACATAGATTATTATGGAAATTAGGCAAAATAGGGTCAAATAGCCTCACCGAACGACAAGTTTATAAAAATCACTGTAGAAGGCAGTTTTGTCACCATCTAACTGTCGTTTTTAAACATACCTAATAGAAAAAGTTTTTGTATTCATATTTTATTGATGGAAAAATATTAAATTACAATTTACTATCTGCCTTGTATTTAACTAAAGAGTCTAGAGAGAAAGAACTAAAGAGCCTATTTAATAATTTATTTACAAGTGTCGGATAGGCTACAACAATATATTTGACAGATTAAAATTATGAATAATCTGTCGAATAAATTGTTGTATCCTGTATCTATCAGATAAGTTGCGGATAGCATATACGGCACTTATTAGGAAGTGGTGAAACAGGTCATAGCAGTTTTAAATATTATTTTAAAGGGGTTTAAATAAAAGCTTACACCGCCATTTCAAATATAATTTGTTGGTCGTGAACTGTCGCATAGATTTATGTAGCAGATGTTTTCACTTACATCGTATTGTTTGTTTTAACAAAAAAACTGTTAGCACGATGGATATTTTAAACTATAACGTGCAGGAATTATTTGGTTTCTATTTCCCTTCATTCATACTCATATATAAATATAGACACACTTTCGAATTTATATTCGAATATAAATTCGAAAGTGTGACGAAAAATTTTCAGTTATTTGGTATGGAGATACTTTGAGTCCCAGGAAGGGCATAGGATACTTTTTATACCGGAAAAATGTACGATTTTCCCGCGATAAATGAATTTTGGAGCAACGGAGTTGGTCATCTAGTTTAATTAATAAATCAACAAGTCTGCTGCGTTGCTTTCATGGTTGACTGCTTGGGCTATTGAGCCATGGTTCGCAACTGTTCTGAGACTCAAATGAACTAATCTGATTGCCCCGTTTTACTCTTATCCGCGGCTGACGTCAGGCGTGCCTGACAGCACATACAAAACGTCCGCGACTTACGCCCTACAGTTTGCACACTCCAATGTATAATGGGGGAAATTGAAAGAGAGCCGGTTGACGGACCTACGTCATTTGGCCGGAAGATATTAATTCCATGTAAGTCACGATCTGGGCGCGGGGTTTGACATAACCCGACCAAATTAATTAGATCCACTATCTGTATCTCTACCAACTTCTCTGATTGTATAATTATTACCTAGATGCCTACTAACAGTCGCGTCCATTTTTTGACATTTTACATCAAGTCTTGCGCCAGGTTACAAGGTATAGAATAGTCATAATTTGCCAATGCCGTTTTCTCATCACTTATACACGTTTAATCTTCCTAATACCTTACGTATGTGTCTATTAACGCAGTATTATCTGATTAGCACCAGAGACACGTAGACATACTTACACGTCCCGCCTAGATTACTATACGAGTTACGACGTACCCCTTGATCGAATCAAACAACTATAAAACTAATTGTATTTAGTAACAATAAACATAATAAGCGAATATGAACAGACAACGTAACGTTAATTATTGTAATCCTTATAATAATACAGGAGTAAAACCAATGTAATATTTCGATACCTTACTGCCTTAACCTCGTATCTTAAAAATGGCTACATATTAGGAGACAAAAAAAAATATAATATATTTTTTCTTAGTAATTGTACAAAACTGGATATGGTGTTGTTTGATAAGTAATTTGTTACCTTTTAAATAACCTCATATCTTGTTTTGTACAATTAATAAGAAAAAAAATATAATCAGTTTTTTTTTGTCCAATAAAATGTCGCCATTTTTAACATACGAGGCAGTAAAGCATCGATTTGGTATTTTGAATTCGCTCAAGATTTGCGGTGTGGTTCATAAACCCTCTGTCAAAAAACTTGTAATTTCCATACAAAACGCGATTGTAAACAAAGTGTTGTGTTGTCACTTAATTGTTGACAAAACCATACCGACAAACTTGAGCAAAAAGACAATAGGTGATATTTTTTTCTATGTATACCCTCATATTAGTCTTTATGTGGTACTAAAGTAACAAAGATTCGTAATATTATGTATGTCTATTTTCACATACTTTATACCTCAGCCATAATCCTAAAAGGGTCATAGCCCTGTAGTAAAAAGTAATAAGACTTATTTTAAGATTGACGCTATGTGATAACTAGTCTGCTACGATATTGCAGTCGCGAGCACTTAATCCCTTGCACCTGATGCTCAGCGCGTTATCTGATCATTTATTTAGCGGGATGTTCAACGTTTGATCCGGGGAGGTTCCCCCGTCTAGACGGGTGTAATAAAAACTTCTGAGAATACCTTTGTTAGCTATCGTTACTAACATTTATTTTCAATGTTATTGTTCCGAGGGCGATAAATCTATGTCCACGCGTAGGGTTGTCAAAAACTAGACAAGAGAAAACAGGCAAATGCTTTCAATTGCACTGCTCAAAGGTAGAGCGCAGCGCGAAGCCTCTGAAACTACTAGTAGTTAGAGCTAGCTGAAAGCTATCTAATTAAAATACCACAACCGAAAAGCTCTACCGTTAAGGTTATTCGATGTGGCAACCCTATTTCCCGGGCTAAACTGGGAACCTAACGTGTACAACACTCTGATTGTTCTCTGTCAACTATTTTCTCCGTTAGTCGGTGATTGTTTACAATAGCCAGAATAGTTTTCGCTGGTAACTAATAAGAAATTCCTATCGTTGCTATTACCTATCAACTGTCATAATAAGAGAGAGTGAGATTAAAAAATCTATAATAGAAAGATAACATCAAATTCTTGATTTCAATTGGTCGACGGCAAATTCATCGGAACTCGGGGACTTGATATATCATGAAAGAGATATATTTTGTTTCTTGCATTGAAAACATGCTTGCATTGAGAACATGCTTGCATTGAAAAGACATATTTCAATGCAAGCATGTTTTGCATAAAGAGTTTTCCTTCAAACTTTTGTAAATATCCTATGTTTCTGTATAACTATGGAGTTTATAGTAAAAATAACATTATAGTAAAAGCAGCACCAGAAGCGAAAAAAAAATGTGATTTGAATGCGCAAACTCATGTCACTGGTGTGTTTGACCATAGAAATCACGATGTTTTTTCGCATTAAGCGCTGCCACTTTCACAGTGAACTCTATATCAGGAACACATTCGATCGCTAAAGTTTTATCACTTCTTTTCTCACACTCTGTATAGTCTTGTCAAAGCAGGGGCTTGAGAAACATGAATCTTGATCCAATTTGTTCGTTATTACTGTTCAATACAGAAATTCTGCCACTTAAAAACCCAACCTCGCGAGGTGTCCCTTTGATACAAATCCATTAGTGGGCCTTTAAATCCTCGTTCCTTTCAAACCTGAAGCCCCGATAACACTTAAAGTCTCTTAGATCATAAATTCTTCAGTTACTTTTTTTAATTCAGTCTAGTGTTCTGTCATTATTTTAATTTGCAGATGGTTTTAAAAGAAACGGCCATTACAACTAGGAATATATATATCTATATATTCCTATTTTCCAACGAGATTTTGGGATTTTAAACAGCTCGTGGCGATCTAATTAAAGCGAGTTAGTCTTGTTTTAAGCCTCGAGTTTCAAAGCTTAGTGTGAGGATCTGGTTAAAATTTTAAATGAAACGAATGATAGCTGTGTGCCATAAACTCTGAGCTAGTCATTACTGAATTAAACTAAAGTAATCAGTAGCACTTATCTTTCGACTAGGAACAGTAAAAAAAAGAATCTATTTTATTA
>JAOTAV010000691.1:0-10370 GCA_026546445.1 Cyclargus thomasi | reverse complement strand
TCAGTACCTTCGGAACCATGGTATACCTTGGTACCAAATCTTACTTTTTGGTAACGTATACCTGGGACGCTTCTAGGTAAACCAAAATCACTATATGTTTCCATACAAATTTTGAGGAGTCCCCTCGATTACTCATGGTTCCCATCATTAGCCACCAACATGGTGAATATGGGACCTATTCGGAACAATACCCTAAACAACAAAGAAAAATTTTGAAAATCGGTTCACAAACGGCGGAGCTATGCGCGAACATACATAAAAAAAATATATATATATATCCGCAGCCGAACATATAACCTCCTCGTTTTTTGAAAGTCGGTTAAAAATAAACTACTAAACGCAAGTGAAGCTGTGGGCAAAAGCTAGTTGGAATATGTAAGGTCACTGGAATGTACGATAATACATTCCAGGGCCTGTTTATTCTGATGTGAATTTAAACACTCGATTTCAAATAGAATATAAACTAGCTTATGCCGCCGAGTTCGCTCGCGCGCAATTCTAAAATCTTGTAATAATTCAAATGTTTCTACAATACCAAACTAGCTATGTTTCCCTCCATCCTTTCAACTTAATCTGTGCCAAAAATCAAATCGTTTGCTTCGTTATAGCGTAAAGGAAGGACAAACACACTTACCCATTTATAATATTAGTATAGATGATGTTAATTAATGCTTATTTGCCAAAATCTAAATCGAGTATGACCTGTGCGACTTACATGACCTTGGCAAAATCATTTTGGAAAAATGTAAAAAACATATCAAAATGTCCAAAAACCGGCAACCCAGCTAAAATAACAATGTTTGTATCCGTAACAATTGACTAGTTTTCTGTTGCTCGTTTTGGGCTCATTCTTCGTTACATATATTTTTACAAATTGACTTGGTTAAGGTAATGTTCCTAGTTAAGTCGCACAGGTTATACAATAAAATAAAACCGACTTCCAAAGGAAAAAACAACAATAATTAAGAAGAAACTAAAAAGTATTAAATAATATTTATTCTTTAATAGTGCCTGTTTCAGAATTCGGTGAGGCATCAGCCTATTTCCGTACACAATCTTCATTATTTTAAAGTCGGTACCAGCTAACATGTCATGATTTGTCTAAATTTAAATTTTTTACTGGTACCGTACTTCAAAATTATGAAGATTGTGTACGGAAATAGACTGATGCCTCACCGAATTCTGAAATAGACACTATTAAAGAATAAATATTATTATCTTAGTTTTTATAATCTTAGTTTTTTTTCCTTTGGAAGTCGGTTTTAATTATTTTGTTAAAAATAATTATTATTTCACCCCTTTTAGTTTTCCAAAAAATAATTGGCCTATACCTACAGAGAACCACTAGATATGATACATTTTTTGTATTTAGGGGGCAAGGGAGCAGACAGGTAACCTCATGGAAAGTAACTGCCATCGCTCATGGATACTCGTAACATTCGAAGAGTTGCATGTGCATTGGCGGCCTTTTTGTGAAAGATGAAGGAATGGGCAGTGGCGGCACACGGTAACCACACCACAGTGTAAAACACACTGTGGTTGAGTACCTCGCCGTACACTCAGTCGACCCGACAGAGGTTGTTCTGGCGGTTTTTTGACTGGCAGAACAACGACTGTCGGGTACAATTATACTAATAAAACAATTGAAAACTTTCATTTATGTAAGGGACTTTTTGTATAAACAAGACGTCCAAATTAATATGGCAAACAACGAGTTTGTATGGAGCGCAAACGTCTAAGAATGCGAATAGCAATAGGGGGATTAGGGAAGTTGGGCCACCGGTAATCTCACTCACTGAACGAAACACAGCACAACGCCGATTCACGCCAGTTTACTGTGAGGCCATCGATGCTTTGGCCCATTCGTGCCGAAGCGTGGCTTCCTTCGGAAAATATCTTACCTTTTCTTAATTCTTTCTTACTAATATTATAAACGTGAAAGTTTGTGAATTTGTGAGTTTATGAGTATGCATGTTTGTTATTTCTTCACGCTTAAACGACTGGGCCGATTTCTATAAAATTTGGCATGGAGCTCGCTGCTATATTGGTTTAACAAATAGGGTGCTTATTAATCTCGACTTTTTCGAGTTATTACTTAATTATTTTGTTCGTTCTACGTATTATGTTACTATTTGTAAAGCTCTCTACTGCACACCTTAGGCGCCAGCAGGCTTGTGCCGCCAAAGCCAACGACCTAAATCACCGACAAATGTCGGCAGCGTCGGTGGCTAAGGTGAGTAGCGCGCCATAAATCTGACAAATCGCTGGACAAGCGACGGAATAATTATCTTGAATAATGGTGGGTTCATGAATAAATTCATAGTCATAGTCAAAGTAGACTATGATGATGAATAATAAAATTTGCATAGTAGCGTTCGCTTTAGGTTTTTAAAACAACGCTGAAATCTCCAAATGCGTATCTTGAAGGAATAAGGAGTTCCATTAGCCTTGTGAACCATGGTAGGTATACGTCGGTACAAAATCTTACTTTTTGCTAACATGTTAGCAAAAAGTAATGAGCTGATAAGCTTCTAAGGAAACCAAAATCACTGTATGCTTCCCTACAAATTTTGAGCAGTTCCCTCAATTACTCATGGTTCCCATCACCAGATATCATCATGGTAAACATGAACTATTCGAAGCAATACTCTATAGAACAGAGAAAAAATTTTGAAAATCGGTTTACAAACGACGGAGCTATGGTTGAACATACATAAAAAAATATATCCACAGTCGAACATATAACCTCCGCGTTTTTGGAAGTCGGTTAAAAAGTAATAGAAATTACTTGGTCAATATGACAGTGCAATAATTGTTCAATCTGGCTGCGATAATCGCTACCCGGCAGTTTATCTACTTGTTATCTACTAATCGACACAATTTAAGTTTAATTGGTTCATATTTGGCACCCATTTTGTGTCCAGCCGTCGTCGACTGCCTCCATCATGTCCTTCCTCGGGAAAACTTACGAGCACCAGAAGGATGAGGGCTTCAAAGAGTTCTTGGATGCTGCAGGTGAGTTAACCTTATCTGAAACTAGAGTGGTTAGCCAAGATATAAACGTTTTTGCTTATTTGTAGAATCGTCGAACAAAATGTAGCCTTATGTCATTTCCATGCATTGTGATTGGCGATTCTACTGAGAAGCGAAAACGTTTCGGTCTTGCCTAAGCCCCGAGATGACGCCCGCGTGTTTACGGAATAAAATCGTTTATAGCACCAGAATTCAAGATAAAAGTATCCAATGTCCTTCCACTCAAAGTATCTCCATATCGAGAAAAATCGGCTCAGCCGTTTGGGTGTAAAGGTGTAATACACACACACTTCCATTATAAAGTATATATGATGCCCGCAAGACATATGCGTTTATCGCAAGTAACTGTGCATTTATTCGGGATAAATATAACCTATGTCCTTCACCGGGACCCAAAGTAAATCCATACCAAATTTCAGCAAAATCGGTTAAACAGTTTGGGCGTAAAAAGGTAAGAGACGGGCACACTTTTGCATTAATGACTTGAAGTATGGATTGGTTAGTGACATTTCACCTCAGATAGCCGTGATTCTGCTATCAACGGGCCTACTTGTTGCCGCACTTGGAGACGAATGTATTACATAACCGTTATCGAATAAAGAATGACCTATACGTTATCTATTACAATCTATTAAATTAAACTTTTAATTATCATTAAATGTCTTCTACATAAATAAGGGACTATCCATGCATAAAGTACATCACACGTAAAGGGAGGAGGGAGTCGTCAAAGTGCGACATGGTGTGACTAAGGAGTAGAGGGGGGTCTTCAGTTTTGTCACATCACATTTCGAATTTGAAATATCTCAAAATTTGAAATATTTATGTTGTTAAAAGTTTTAGGTGTAAAATTAAAAATTTTGAGACGTCACAATAGGAAGGGGGGGAAAAATTCCTCAGAAATGTGACCACGTGTCAAGGGGGAAAGGGGTCTAAAACCCTGAAATTTGTGTGACGTACTTTATGGATAATAAAGTAATATCACTATTTCTTAAATACTATACTACAATCTATTATAGATATGTTAGGTTAGGTTAGTTTAAAACTAATTTTATAAAGAGGTAGGTTTGTGGCGGGAAATCTCCGTAGCTACTGAACCGGTTCCAGAAATTCCTTAAATATTGAAAAGCTACGTTATCCGAGATTGCAATGACTAGGTCTTTTTGGTAATAAATTGGCCTTTTGAATTGGGCATGGCGTATTTTACAATGTATTAAAATAAATATCTATGGTTGAGTCTGTGGTAGAAAATGTATGAACCGAACTTGTTGTGGTGTTTCAGGTATCCCTGAGGACTTCAAGCAGAAGATCCTGAGCAGCAAGGCGACCCAGAAGATAGAGAAGAACGGTGACGAGTACATCCTCACCACCAACGACGCCGGCAATGTCAAGGAGCTCAAGTTCAAGAACGGAGTTGAATTCGACGAGAACGTCTTCGACAAAGTTGTTGTAAGTAAATACTCCGTAAGAGAAATTGCTTTATAGGCTGAGGATAAATCAAATTAAAATCAAATCAAAATCTTTTTTATATAAAATCAGTACTTAAAGTACCTACTATATTATGATAAAACAGTTAGCATTCACAATTTTGACACATTTTAATTCCTCTTTCAATTTGACAAATAATAATGGAAATGTTGTGTTTTGCCAAATAAAAATGAAATTTTGTGTTATTATATAATTATTATTTTCTTAAGGATTACCATAATTAAATGAATGACTATTTTTTCCCTCTTAATAATTTTATATGACAATTATTATGTTACTGAAATTTGCTAGAAATAATATTTGATGCTATTTTATAGCTAAAAGTGCCAGAACAAATGATTTTGTAAAAATATTTTATAACCACCAGTTTTAACGCAAATAAAGAACTGATTACACAACAATTGTAAGTTAACTTTAAATATTATGCCGAAACTACCTAGCAAGCAGCCATCCTACACCTAGGTTGTGCTGTCGTTAATAAAATCATTAACTTTATAGGAAGAATTGTAAGTGCATTTTAAATGGAAATATGTAGTCGAAATGGAGGGAAAAGGAGAATAAAAGGAAAGGGAATCAGGCCACTAGTAAATTACTCGACGAAACACAGAACAAACGCTGTTTTTGTTAGGCCGTAAATCTGTAATAATATGTATTATTACATCCGGTCGAGCCGGCAAAGCATGGCTTTCCCATTTAATAAGTTATTTGGTTGATGTTGCTGAGCTTGACGTCACCAAATTGCCTATGAATCAGTATTGATAGACGACAAATGAAGACAGAAGTGGAAGAAGAACTAACATTTTGCAACCTAATTTTTTCCCGTTAAATTTAGACAAATATTTAAATCAAATCATTTATTTTGCGTATGTGTGTAGATCCAGGTGTTACAATGAGTTTGGTTGCATCACATAGGCCACTTGGGGAATGCAAAATTTAAAAAATTGGTACATGCTACTTAATATCAACATTACAATTTATAATTACATTATATCTAATTGCATTTTGATCTATTAAATTAGTTTTTCTATCTCACAAGATATTTAATTCTAACAATAATTTCATGATTAGTCAAAATATAATAATATATATTGACGGTATATAATAATTAAGCTTCATGGCAGTCAAGAAAACAATCAATATTACATTAATCATTTCACATTGGAAATATTAATAATAATAATAATACAATCATCATTAACATATCATCAGTATAATAATTATTAAATGGTTATAAGTGTCAATAAAATCTAAATAACAAATATGTAATAATTATTCAATAATAAAAATGTCATCATTTAAATATTCATTAACATCATAGTAGGCTTTTTTGAGCAGAGTTGCCTTTATCGTATTTTTAAATAATTGTGGGGAATTTATTTGTAATATGCATTTTGGTAGTTTATTGTATAGACGGACCGTCACGCCCAAGTAACTCTTATTAAGTAAGGCAGTCTTACTATTTGGGTAACATAGCTTATAGCGATTTCTAACGCTTATAAATGTCTCATTATCACGTAATTTGGATTTCATAAATATTAGGCATTCTAATATATACAGGCATAGAAATTTTAGATTTATAAAATACTGTTTACAAATGTCCTTTTCTCTTTTTTTTTACTTATAGCTAGTATATATTTCTTTTACGCTCTAAATATTGAGTCTTTTCAGAAGAGTTGCCCCAAAACACAGTTCCATATTGCAATAAAAACTCTACTTGAGCTTGATTTGCTGTTTTGCTTCTAAACCTACGATTTTTCGGAGCATGTATAGAGCATACGATAATTTATTAATTTTACCGCGAATGTGACTGCAGTGCTCTTTCTAACTCAGTTCACTATCTACATATATTCCCAAGAACTTAGTAACACAAACCTGCTTTATTTTAACATTCACATACTCTACATCAATATTTGCTCTTTGCTGTTTAAAATTTTTAAAATACATAATATTTGTTTTATCTAGGTTGATTTTTAAATGATTTATCTAGCCATTTTATAATTTTGTCAAGGAAGTTTAATATGTCTGTTTCTAAGTTATTTTTTTGTTTCACAGCATATAAGATTGTGCCATCATCGGCAAAGAGTAAATTTTTTTCGTCTATAGCTTTCGGTAGGTCATTTGTGTATATCAAAAACATTAGTGGCGCTAGAACTCCACCTTGTGGTATGCAATCATCGACTTCTTCAGTTGGTGACAAGTAGCAAACTTCCAGAAGTCTATTCGGACATACTTTTTTTTTATTTGATTAGCTAACTTTCTGCCACTTAGGTATGATTTTATTAAATAACGTGGTAACGTACTTAACGTTACCCCGGATTCCATATGATTGTAGCTTATCTATTAAAATTTTTTGGTTGACAAAATCAAATGCTAGCAATCAAATGATAGCTCCATGTAGAGTGCACACATATTATTCTTCTCATTTAAATTAATTAATATACTTTTTATGAAGTCATGAATTGCACAATTTATTGATTTATTTTTTCGGAAGCCCATTTGCTCTTTACAAATTATACTGTTTTTCAAAATATTTGTATAAGTGTTCATTGATCAACTTTTCGAAAATTTTTGAGAAAACAGGTATAAGTGCAATTGATCTATAGTAACTTGATATTTCTAGATCACCCATTTTTAAATAGGGGTGTTATTATTGTTAGTTAGTTAGTTTATTATGATATACTCCATTTTCAACGCACAGATTATTATAATTTAAGATACTTTTTTAATAATATTAGTTATAACTCCGTCATGACCTACAGTATTAGTCTTATTTAAAGAGTTGATTGTACGATACATAACATTAGGAGTTGCGGGCGGCATGAATATGGAATTATAGTGATTGGGTAATGGCTTGTAATTTGAATGATTTTGACTTTATCTACATTTCATATTCGTAGTGCCAGTTATAAAAAAATCTATTTAGAGTTGCAGCTATATTAGATGGGTCCGATATATATTTACCATTCACGTTTAAGTTGCGTATTTCATTTTTGCATTTTTTTTATTTCGGTTAATGACAGCCCACATAGCTTTGGACTTATTATGAGATCTATTAATTGCATAGTTATTTTGAACTTTCTGTATAAGTTTTATAATCTGTTGAAGTTTTATTGAATATCTATGTTTTGTGGTATTGTTTAGTTACCCCTTAATTTTTTCGATGCTGCCATAGTACATGTCTCTTACGTCTCCAGCAGTTTCGTATACCTTTTGATATTCATTTCATTAGTTTGTTTGCATATATTTTAACGTTAACGAAAGGAAAGCATAGAAAATAAAATAGTATGAAGAGCTCGTGAAGCTCATTAAACGCCAAATTTGCATCATTGCAATTAAAACGTCAGAAAAAGATAATGCATTTAAGCAGTTAATAAATTTCAGGATAATATCTGAACTGTAATCCTCTTTCGAGCAAAGTAGTATTTATAATATGTTTGCTTTTCTATGGGACAGGAAAAAATTGTGCTGTATGGCCTGAGAGCGCTAGTTCAATAACATTGCATTCAAAATCACTAAAGTTGCAAATAAAATGATCAATTAAAGTTTTGCTGGAGATCGCGAATGCGAAAAAGTCGCCTCATTTAGTGCTAGTTATAGATTGTAAGTCTCTAGTAAGTTTTTAAATTCATCAGTTTGTTTAGATTTCTTTAAAGTATCAATATTAAGCTCCTCCACAAATTATAATTTTTTTCGACCAAAGCAAATTTTCTTTAGTTAATATTCAATTTTTTCTAAAAATAAATTATAAGTTTTTTCATTGCCACCGGGTGAACTATAAATGCATATTATAAATATATTGTAACTTACCTATTTCAATATCTGGCTAGTTTATCTATATATACATCAAACCCACATTATTTTAATTTCAAATAATTTTTCGAGTCTAAAAGCGTCCTTTAACGCAAAAATCCGGGAGTTTTTAAAATGTTAGTTATCTGCTTCTTCCACTTATGTCTTCAAATGTGGTGAGAATTTCCTGCCTCAAATTCAGTTTCATATCCATTACCCTGCTAAAACCGAAACTTTTGAAATTTTCGTTCAAATTTTTTACTCCGGTTCTTCATGCCAGGCTAGATACCAAACCAGTAGGTAGGCCTAGAGGCATCCGTAGTGAAGATGTACATAAAAATTGAAAGCAATCGTTCTGATTAGAAATCTTTGACTGCACCATGTGGTTTTCTTTACCGTATCAGTATAAGCGACATGTAGTTTTGCCTAATTCAGTAATTTGACCAGCATTGATGTTTTCAGACGAAGACGACCATCACCGTGGAGGGAGACCTGGTGAGACAGAAGCGCGTGGCGCCGGACGGCCGCTCCATGGGAGTCGAGAGACACTACAACGGCGATGAGCTGATCCTGGTACGTCATACTTTATACCTACTGTAGTAGACCCAGAATACTACAACCTCACTCACGATATTGTCAGTTTGTAGATGCACGACCCTCGCCCGCGCCCAGACCCACCGTATACCATGAGCAACAGTATATTTATATATCCAGAAGTAGAAAGTGGTTTTTAACTCGAAGGTAGCGGATCCGATTCCCGCGTTGGAAACCTTTAGCGGTTTGACGACTTCTGTGGCGCAATGGTTGAGCACTTTGGTAGCTCACGCCGGTGGTCGCGGGTTCGAATCCCGCCAACGGAAAAAAAAGTTTTTCAATGTTCCTGGGTCATGAATGTGTATTAAATATTTGTATGTATAATAAAAATCTTAAATATGTGTATACTTACGGGTACTTCGCACGGAGCCAGATTGACGTGGTGTGAAGCGTCCATAGATATTTTGTTTAAAAAAAAACCTTTAGCGGTCATTTTTGGAGATTAGTCTACATACTGCTGTAGTATCCGCAAAAGCTATTAATGCTTCAAACTCATGGTAGAGTTTCTGCGCCTGATCTCTCGCTAGTCAAGGAATAAAGTACGTATTACATACACTATGTAACTGCCATGTTAGACTGGTGTCAATGAGTGGAACTTCTCCCAATCACTTCTTGCAATAACTCTTGTGCCTATTTAGGCCATCCTGTGGAACCAAATTGTACCAAACTAAAGCGGTAATATCGAAACCATTTTGCAGGTGGTGGCGGCTAAGGACGGAAACGCCCGGCGCTACTACAAGGCTGTCTAATTTCAAGAACTCTCTCCGTACTATTTAAGTCATCCTACCAAATAAAACTCATTACGAAATCATATTATTAAACGCAAATTGTCTTCCTATTTTTTTTTGTTTTACTAACACACTTGGAGGTTATCAGGTAACCTTTCGCGAAGTGGGTATTCTTTTAATATTGCCTAACAAGGTCTAACAGTGCGAATTATAAATATTATCGCAGATAGTAGTTGAAACATTTAGATAAGACCGATATTCCAAAACACCACGTGACGTCTACGTGTCAGGTTTATATGTACGATCAGGGAAATATTCAAAGCCAGATTGCAGACCTAAGCAATTTAGTCGCGTTATATGAGACCTAGTCGACAGATCACGACTTACATGGAATTGACATATTCCAACCAAATGACGTAGGTCCGTCAACTGGCTAGGACTAAATTTCCTTGAAACATTGCCTCTGAGTTGCCAGTTATAAACATATTAAGAGACCATTTAATATTATGATCATTGAACATGTTTCAAAGGTTGTGACAAAACAAGGCTGTATGTGAGTCCACTAAATAGAGTTCAGTTTAAAAGTAGCAACAGTGAAAGTGTGTTTTTAACCGACTTCCAAAAACGAGGAGGATAATATGTTCGGCTGTGGATATTTTTTTATTTTTTTTTTATTTTTTTTTTTTTTATGTATGTTCAACCATAGCTCCGCCGTTTGTGAACCGATTTTCAAAATTT
>JAOTAV010000690.1:0-10370 GCA_026546445.1 Cyclargus thomasi | reverse complement strand
TTGACAAACCCAAACCATTTACAACATTAATATCTAAAATGCACCTTCAGTTCATGGGCGTAAGATTGAAAATGTATCGCATCATCACATTTGCGTGATGTTTGTTTCCGCCGTGTAGAAAACCCATTAGAAAGGTTATTATTGTATGTCGTCAGGTGCAGAGTATCCCTTTTGTCACCGTTCACGCTGTGCACACCTACATTGCACCCGAATACTTCTCTCTAGCAGAGTGCTGAATGCGAGTTTTTTTGACATTCGACGCGTTCACGCATTTCGCGTTTACTAGGATTTTTATATGGGATTTGTATGTGACCGTGAGCATCGCTAGATGGCGCTGTACAAATCCCATATAAAATCCTGTGTAAACGCAAAACGCGTTCACGATCGAATGTCAAAAAAAACTTGGATTCGGCACTCAGGACTACCCAATTCGCGAGAACTCTCGAGCATGAATCAGGAGCTTCAACTCCTTTGCCATTAAGTAAGAGTAACGCCCTAAGAGTCTAAAATAGTTTTTCCCTTAACACCACTCTTACAACAACAAAATAAGGTCTAATTTCTTAACGTCGAGGTAATATAAGTTTGAATAAACTGTTACACCGTACGGCCGACGGGCGGTTTGCCAAAATATGATTGTGTTGGCAGCACCGTCCTGACATACAACATGTTAGAAACTAGTTTTTACTTTAACCCTAATTAAACCGGTTAAATTTTAAATGTACTTTGTGCTAAGTGTGCTGTAGATGTTTTATTTAGCCATCATGGAAAGGAAAAAATAAAAACAAAATTTAACTACTAATTGAAATTTATGTGTTACTGACTCAACTCTACAAAGGTTAAACTTTAAAGCTTTCCCTTATGCCTTAAAGGGCCTATTTAAAATATATTTTTAAACAAACCCAATATTATTCGGTGGAACACTAACATACAATACCCTCATTTTCAAATTCAAACCTATCGAAAATAAACTGCTAGATAAATTAGATACTACATCAGTATATGCTGTATCTATAGATTTCGGAAATGAGAATTAGAGAGACAGATTTTAAGAGGACGAGAGTGTCTAAGAATTTCCTCTCATCATGATATATAACCCACTAAGGTCATGCACAATCCCCGCTCAAACCACCCCCGAATAAAATGTCCATTAAGCGACATTTTCCAATATAAGTCTCATATACGAAGGTCGAAAATTCCTGCGATTGAAACCCCCACGAGATTCATATTACAGACATAGTTACACGGAGCGCGCGCCGGTTGTCACCTTGGGAAATTTTACACTCTACAACATATTCTCACCTAGAGCAGTGGTATTTCATAGTCTTAGGTCCTGGCGCAAGCTACAGGCGCAACAACTTCATGAAAGTCTTAAAACATTGCGTACAAACACACACACAAAACGATGCCTTGCTGCCTCAACCTCGTATGTTAAAAATGGCTACATTTCAGGAGACAAAACAAACTGATTATATATTTTTTCTTAATCATTGTACAAAACTAGATGTGAGGTTCAGATTTTAAGTAACAATTTACTTATCAAATAACCTCATATCTAGTTTTGTACAATTACTAGAAAAACATATAAATATAATCAGTTTTTTTGTCTCCTAACATGTAAGGCGTCGAAATGTTTGATATTTTGTCACTTGTAAAATAATAAACATCTGTAAAGTAAAATCATTTTTTTCGTAATAATTTTTCGATTTTGGAATATTTTGGATGGTGTTTAGAAACGTCTGAATTAATACATTTTGAAGTGAAAATACAATATACTTTTCCAACGTAGGTCATTTTAATCCTCATTACGAATACCCAAGTACTATTTTAAAGTTCATCATGTTTGTGATTATAAATATTATACAGCATAAGTAGCAACTGTGAAACAACATGAAACAAAAGTTTTATCTTAAACCAACTTTATAAATTGTCTAATTCAATGTGCCTTTGTACCTATTTAATTCTAACTAATAGCATATTTTAAATAATTATTGACGTGTACGAGTATATTTACCCCCTTATTCATTAAAATATTGAAACAGTGTTTAACCAATCAAGATACGCTGCTCTTTCTGTCATGTGATGTTTTCAATATTCCAGAAAATGACTGCGATCTTGATTAGTTAAGACTGTTTAAATATTTTAATGAATAAGTGGGTTAATATTTTTATTTAATCAACACTTGACATAATGTAATTGATGTATTTATTATATTGACCAGAATAATATCAATAATCAAATTCGATTTTAGACCAAAATATCAATTAAATATCATGTGATCTGATCACTGTGAAATTGTAATTACTCTATAGTTTAATTATCTAATATACAAAATTCTCGTGTCACAGTTTTCGTTGCCATACTCCTCCGAAACGGCTTGATGAAATTTTTTGTGCTCATCCGGTATCTATGAGAATCGGCCAACATCTATTTTTCATCCCCTTAAATGTTAGGGGTAGTACAACCCTTTTTTTTTTTTGGCAAAACAACGTGCGAGGTCAGCTAGTATTTATATAATAAGTTATGACATCCACTCACTATTGTCATGGTAGGATATTCTGTTATCCTCTTGACTACATATCTGTGAATAAACGATCTTGATTTATTCTTGATATGCTATTGTTACACTAGTAACTTATTATCTATAAAAAAAAAATTATTAGATTTAGCATTATAAAAAGAAATCCTTTGTCCTGAACTATACGCGTTTAGGAATCAACGAGGGCCTGATCCACTAATCGTAGAAACATGGTATTCGGGAAAAGTGTTCTCCGTATGACAAAGCTGACTAATAAGAATGGCTTTTTGGAAAATCATCTCCTAAAGGGGTGAAAGTTAAGGGGGGTTAAAGTTTATATGTGGGAACTCGATTCCGTGATCCGATCTGATCCAAAATTCTCAAAAGTATGTTTGACACATTTAATTTAAGGCTTAATTCATAGTTCTTAAAATATCCATACTAATATTATATATGTGATAGCGTCTGTCTGTCTGTCTGTCATGTCTTCACGCCCAACCCGCTAAACTGATTTTGCTGCAATTCGGTATGGACATACTTTGAAGCCGGGGGAAGGACAAAGGTTATTTTTATCCCGGAAAAATAATACATACTCTAGTTTACATATATTATACAAAAACCAAATTTTGTAAATACATTAATTAATAATATAAAAAATATTAAACAGCAGTAGTTGAAGGTTTGAACTTGGAAAATATTATGTTGGATTAGAAAAAAAAACTTCCTATGAACAAAAACATACGACGACAAAAACGCTGCCGCTTATAAGTTAGGCCAAGCGGCGACACGTTCACACGAGCGGGCGTTTTATACTAGATTCTGATACGAGAGTCCCTGGGGGCCGCTGCAAAATAACTTCTACTGAGGTATTTTTATTAACCGCTCCCTTTGAGAGTGCAAATGGCACGGTGAGCGATATCCGACATTCAGCGTAAATAATTCATGAGTTATAACGCTGCCAGCTAAGCTGATAGCGTTTTTAGCATACATACTGTTTATTTTACCATAACATTTGCGTGACACGATTTTGTTGGTTGCGGCTTCAAGGTTAATTAGGGTTTAGGGAGATGCAAATTTTAAAAATAAATTTTTCAACATAAATTATTATCTATAGTTAATTTTTGTTTATGATATTTTAGGGGGCAAGCGACCAGACGGGTTACCTGAAGGAAAGCAACTGCCATCGCCTATGGACACTCGCGACGTCCGAAGAGTATAGGCAATAGGAATACTCACTCACTCAACGAAACACAGCACTACGTTTTATCCCGTTTTACGTCCGTTTTCTGTGAGGCCATGGTATCACTCCGGTCGAGCCGGCCCATTCGTGCCGAAGCATGGCTCTCCCACGGCACTTGAGACTTGAGAGATCGGAAAATGTCTCATTGGTACACGCCTCCACCGAGGTTCGAACCTGCACTCTAAGGTCTAAAGGTCTCTATAAGTTTCATCAAAATAATAATAATCATACTTGATATAATGTTATAATTGCGAAAGTTTGTTTGTGCGTGTGTATGTTTGTTACAAGTTATCGGCAACGCCCTTGCGATTCTTCGAATGTCGTGAGTGTCTATGGGTGACGGCAGTTGCTTTCCATCAGGTAACCCGTCTGCTCGCTTACCTTCTAAAATATAATAAAAAAAAAGTTTGGCTGACTGTTCTTGTTATGGACCTATAGTAGTTATTTGAAATTATTGACAAAGTTTTAGGGCTCCATACCCAAAGGGTATGTTTGTCTATCTGTCAGTCTGCCTATCTATATGTCTGTTCGTCTGTCGCTATCCAGACTGTATCTTAAAACTGGATTAACCAACACAAAAATATTTTTTAAAATTCCGGCCGGTAGTTCCTGAGATCAGCGCACGCGTTTAAATAAACAATCAAACACTTCAGCTTTATATTATTAGATAAGTATTTTATTATATTAATTTAATTCTTTATCTTTAATTACTTTTGTTTTTTTTTTTTTTGTGGAAATCGGTTTTAAAGTTAAAAATCTTTATTAAATTATAAAGTAACAAAAAACCTCTTCCTTAACTCGATAGCGTCAAGTTTAAACTTAAACAAATGAAATAAAAACCTGGAAATCCCGGGAGAATTTTATCTTGAGTTTAAAATTCCCGAGGCCAGGGGCTTCCCCGTATTTCAGGGGCGGAGCCAGCCGGCAGCCCACTTTATCACCGCCTATCTGTGTTAGCCGACTGGCACCTGCAATGTTACAATTTCATTTTGGTTGCCTCAGAAAATGTGAAGATTGTTTGTCTACTGAGAAGGGAACATAATGTAGATTCCTTATATACAGAGAGAAGATGTACCTATACAAGTAAATATACGTTATTATGCAAACTATACTAAAAATTTCTTGAACATTTTTGACGTGACAACGTCTTATAATTCGATAGAGCTGGCTGCACGCACGAAAAAATATGACTCATGCGGCGTTACCTCGCTCTGAGGCGTTCCGTTTAAGGCTTGGAGTGCAAGCGAGAGCGCGGAACATACAAATCTATTAAACAAATGAAATTGAAATTTTCTTTTGAAAAATGCTACCATTCCATTAGTATTTTCTCAAGACGTTGTCACGTTCAACTATCGTCTGTAAACCGACTTTACAACAACCGATTTTAATGTTATTTTCATTTAAATATTGGTAGTTGAATTCTTGTTAAATTCACTAAACTGAATGTGTTGAATTCAGTTCTTATACCATATTCTGGCAAAATATTTGAATTGAATTGAATTACCCCATTGAAAATAGACCTTAATATTTTGTTAGCGTCACAAGCATCACACGTAGTGCTCCGATAGCCACTCATGACGTCATAGCTGTGATGATGATGACGAAGGTCATCTTATGTCATGAGCATGTGACGTGACCTTGTGCTCAAACGTAATGTAGGTCGCCCGCCCGCGTCGTCCACACAAGAGGGAGACGCAGCGGCGAATAAATTCATTCATAATAATAACTCCTACACCGTTACGCAGAAGTAATTTTATAGTGACCTAGTGTGTACGCAGTATACAGGAGCACTCTCTCTTCCTTTACTCTCATAACCCAATGGGACGGATGACCGACACGACTGACGAGAGATCAGGCGCAGGACCGACTTTACATGCCCATCCGACGCATGCATCATCTCACTTGTCAGACAATCAGGTGATCAGCCTGCACTGTCCTAACCAAACTTGGAAACAGCATGTTTCCAACGCGGGAATCGAACCTGACAACCTCCAGGTCAAGCTGAGACCACTAGACCATGGAGGTGTCACAAATTAATTTATAGCCAGATGGCGTTGTACCTCATTTGAAGACATACCTGAAAGAAGCGGATACAACATCCGAGCATTAGCTTATTTTTTGAGTATGTACAATTTAAACAAATCTTAAAACTTGCCTATCCTCTTGGGTTAGTTATTTGCTTCTTACACTCACGTCTTCCGTCTCATGAAATGGTAGTTGTGAACTGTGGAATTGGCTACCAAGCTTAGCTAATCTGTTTAAAATATTATTATCCAAAATGAATAGGTAATAGCCTTCTATAGGATAATTAAGGTCTTTCAACAGAAACAGTATTAACCTACAAACTCCGTAAAATGTTGTTATTGATTACTTCCTCCTTCATTATCTACTGACGATAAAACTATGTACCTTCTTTAAGTTAAATTTAATTTGCACTCTCGTTTTCAAATTGAAATCTTACGGTCACCTAACACGGAAGTACGAGTTGGACTCGCGCACGAAGGGTTCCGTACCAGTAAAGAACGAAAAATTGAGGAATCAACGTTTCGAAAGTAAATTGTTTTTTTTAGAATGGGCATGTAAATTAGACAGTTTATATCTTGCTATCGCTTGTTAGGAAGTGCTTACACGTACTACAGCGCTACCTCGTACCGAGAAGAAGAAACTTAAAAAAACATATTTGTTGTATTTATTTATTTATTCTTTATTTGCTCGTAAAAGTACATACATTAGAGAGAAAAAAAACTAGATTGGGAATAAAGCAAAAGGGCGGCCTTAGCGCTTACAGCGGTTTCTTCCAGGCAACCCGTAACAATCATAACAAAAATTAAATAAAGTTTATCTTAATTAAACAAAGTTGTACTAGGTTCTTGAATATTTAATTTATTTTGTTTTTAGTATCTGCGGCTAAAGCGGGAATATAAATATATATTTTGTGAACATTTGAACTCTCCAGATATTATCGTTCTTGTGATACAGCCTGGAGACAGACAGACATCAAAGTCTTAGGTAATAGAGTCCCGTTTTTACCCTATAGGTACGGAACCCTACCCAAATAGGGAAAATATTTTGGTTATTTTTAGACATAGTTCGACGAATACACTTTTGTAATTATAACGACGTGATATAAGAATAGTTTTTCGTTACAAGAGTGCCGTACGTTACCCAAACTATTACAATTATATGATAAGTACCTGACTCGTGTCTCGTATCCACTTAACTATATATATAATAACTTTTAAGCACCCAGCGTGCTTAAAAACATACATAATATGTATTGAATTTTATGCAAAAATTGTTAAAGCTTTTTCTGGGAGAAGGGTAAATTCTAAGCATTATGGCATGAGATTTTTATACATAAGATTATTCTTAGATAATATATAATAAATTTGCCGTGTGAGAGCCATGCTTTGGCACGAATGGGCCGGCTCGACCGGAGTGATACCACGGCCTCACAGAAACTGGCGTGAATCGTCGTTGTGCTGTGTTTCGTTCAGTGGGTGATTTTACCGGTGGCCCAACTTCCCTATCCCTATTCCCTCATAAAGGCCGGCAACGCACTTCGAATGTCGCGAGTGTCCATGGGCGACGGCAATTGCTTTCCATCAGGTTACCCGTCTGTTTGCCTGCCCCTTAAATATCATAAAAAAATTTAAATTGAGTTATCTTTTAAGTACTAGCTGTTACCCACGGCTACGTCCGAGTAAAACTCTATAAGCTATCCCATGTTAAGAGAATTTTTTGATTATTGCTTCGTCTCCTACTGGTCGTAGCGTGATGTTATAAAGCCTATAACATTCCTCGATAAATGGACTAACCAACACAAAAAGAGTTTTTCAATTCCGAAAAGTAGTTCCTGAGAATAGCGCGTTTAAACAAACAAACAAAAAACTCTTCAGCTTTATAATATTAAGTGTAGATTATTAAAATTGAGTGTGCGAAAATAACTTATAACCACTTTGAAGACGTCGTCTGAGCGACGCATCCTTTGTGTTCAAGGTTGTTCAGTGCTTATCAATATGAGGTTAATTCTCAATTTAATTATAGTTCAGTGGAAGGTTTCAACCTTAGCACGAAGAGCATCTTAAAATGAGCGTAGCCAATGTTAATTTAAATTCTATTTCAATCGATTTGCAGCCGTTTAAATGACGTTTCAATAGTAACAAATTACGCTAGTAGATTTGAAACCCACAGTGAACATTTTCTATCAAAGAAATATGACAACCATATTTTTATCTACTTTACGCTCGCAACTTCGTTGCGCGAAAATTTGTATGCCACGGGAAACGTACATTTTTTAAGATTTATTCGAATCCGTTATCCGTTATCCGTGTCTATACACGCCTATATTACGATTATAATATATGTATAAAATAGATGACTTCAAAAATGGATTTCCATTTTGACCGTATATAAATAGTACTAGCGATAAAGCAGCTTTATGAGGGCTTGCGAGATTATTTTACAAATATATAATACTAGGGACATTCGGTTATCCAAAGTACTCAGTGACTAGAACAGATTTTTTATAAATTTTGACGGTTCTGGATCACAGACTAGTTAGGGATTGTTCTGGATACATGAAGGTAATCAGTTCATTTAGTTTCTCTCTACAGTACATAGATGGCGCTAGTACTGCATTTCTTATGATATAAATTATATTATTACTATTTTATTTTTTTATAATCTAGGCATACGCACAAATTACTATGCCTTAGCTTGGTGCTAACCTAAACCTAAAGTTCTTATCGTTTATCCGTAAAGTGTTCCACAAACTGTACAGGGACTGCGGAATGGGATATAGAGTTATTTTCTTCTTATATGTTGTGTATCAATCTCAATAGAGGTGTATTATTTTTCTATTTCACCCCAGCTACACTTTAGTTTTGAGCTTTATAATATCTTATACTCTCTGGTCGTATTAGGTTGAGGGTTTTATGAAAGATTCTATATTGCCAATAAACTCATAATAGTTAATTGTATAAATATTTGCACAAATGAATATCACGACGGCCTCTGTGGCTCAGTTGGTAAGCGCGTTGGTACCTTAAACCGGGGGTCGCCTGTTCGAATCTCGCCGATGGGGCAAAAGTTGTAAAAGGGTATTTCCTGGCCTGGGTTGGGGTGGGCGTGTATGAAATATGTGTATAATATAATAAAAATCTTAAATATCTGCATATTATAAATGTATTAAATATATTTCCGTTGTCTGGTACATGTAACACAAGTCCCTTGGGTACTTAGCATGAGGCCAGACTGACGTGGTGTGAAACGTCCATAGATATTATTATTATTTATAATACTCGCTACTTTATCTCAGGACTTTCCAACCCGGGGGGGCACGCCTCCATAGGGGGCACAAAGAAATATTAGGGGGGCGTCGTAGATACGTAATATGTAAGCTTACATTTACAACAAATAAGTAGTCATTACAGTTTTACCGTCCTGTGTTAATAAAGGGGGGGGCATGAATTTTTTTTTTTTTGGTATGAGGAGGAAAGGCGAAACGAAGGTTGTGAACGCCTGAACTATCTCGTTACTTTCATAAATTTCGTCTGAAGTTCGTAATGTTTCGAATTCGCTATGCATTTATAAATTTAAAACTTGTAAGACGATTTTATACTAAATTTTAAACAAAATACTACCTTTTGCCCGCGACTTCGTCCGCGTTTATTTTCCCTGTTTTCTGCTTTTTTTGTTAATTTTTCGTAAACTTTCTTTGTTAAAACCTCACCGAGCCTAAGAGCTTTCCAACGAATGCAAAACCGTGGAAATCGGTTCATGCGTTCTGGAGTTATATCGTCAGGAAGAAAAACCCGACTTATTTTTATATAATAGACTAGCAACCCGCCCCGGCTTCGCACGTGTGGTCATTTATTTTTTAAGCTCTCTGAAGAAAAATTTTGTTTTGTATGTATGTTATAGGTTTTTTATTTGTGTTACATTTCTTTGTTTCACATAATTTGAAATTCGTAATATCTTTTGAATAGATTGTCCGATTGAAATGAAATAGAAAGTAATTTATAGCTATTTAAAACAATCTTCTTCAAAAATAGTTTATTTGTATAAGACTATTTGACGAGCAATAAACAAGCTAATCATTTTAATTTTTAAAATCATTTAAACTTTTATTCTATGGAAAAGTTATTATAATAGCTGAAATATAAATGTATGGTTTATACTATCGTGGATTTTTGTAGGCATTATTGAGTTCTACAACTTTTCTATAGAAGTCAACCACACATCTCTAACCATATAGGCAGCGTTTGCGAGAATCGTTAACGTACGGCAGTTTTTCCGTCGACTTACTCCACAATTTCCACTACCACGAAAAATCCTATCTATTTTCCGGGATAAAATATAGCCTATACGGATTCGGAAGAATTCTTTCAAGTAATATTAAAAGAAATTTTGAAATCGGTCCAGTAGTTTCTGAGCCTATTCAATACAAAAATACTAAGGTTTCCTCTTTATAATAAAAGTATAGACAACGTATTAGTTTAAACGTAGGTGTACCTGGGACTCAGTATTGAGTAGACAGCACACAGACTCTCAGAACACTTTCACTGCGCATGGCCGGGGGGGGGGGGGGGGGGGGGGGGGGGGGGGGGGGGG
>JAOTAV010000689.1:0-10372 GCA_026546445.1 Cyclargus thomasi | reverse complement strand
AAAGAGAGATCCGATATTAATTGTGACGTCAAATTCCATAAGCTGCATACAAAGTTCATACTAAATTACGTTTTAAGGGAAAGAGTTGGGTAGAAAACTTATATCGCTAATATCTTACTTATTATTAACAGAATTCTGTATATCTTTTAACCCACTATCGTAATAATTTGCATTCAATAAATTTTGTTTTAAACGCATATTCCCTATTCTAACAAATCTTATATAAATTACTAACTTCATCATGTGCTAATTTAGCAAAAAATTGAATTCACGTTTTTGTGACTTCAAATTCTTTTTACTGTCAAAAATCCTCCATCCTCCAATATTCTGATTTAGATATGTAAAAAATCGAGAGTTTTCAAAATGTAAGCTATCCGCTTTTTCCGCTTATGTTTTTAAACTTGAAATCACGATTCGAATGTGCCATTTGGGACTAGGGGTCCAGATCTAACCTGGTGCGTTTGGGTGGTGTGGGCGCCTGTTTCCCTCGCCGGTTGGTGGGGCGTCGCATCTGGACGCCACGGTCTACGTTACTGGTCCCGGCTATGTTGGACTTCTTCAGCGACATCTGAGGAGTCCCAGAGCAGACACCTTCCAGGAGTTGCTTCTCTACTTCTGTGAACAGACAAGCTAAATGTCCAAAAACAGAAAACCCGAATGCAGGAACTATTGCAATTTAAACATCAAATTATGTATATTTCTAGAATGGCCACTTAAAGCCTTTTATTTTGATACGTTACTCGACCTAAATGTGCGGAAAAAATAGTCTTAGGAATATAGTCATAGCCTTACCACAGAATACATATTATTAGTACAATTCATAAAAACAGGTGACAATCCTAATATCGTCAGAGAAGGAACGACTTATGCGTAAGAAAGAGAACGAATACACACATTTGTCAAAAAATCAAAAATCAAGTCTATTTAAAAATTAAACTTAATCTAATGAGTTAAGGCTCACAATCGTGCAAAAGTTAAATCTCGCGGTCTTACAGGGATTAGGAGCGGAAAAAGGCATTATGCACGTGGTTTTTTAAAAATTACGGAATTTGTCGATTTCTAAGGTTTTCTAAGGTTTACGCCGTTTACGCGAGTGATACTCGCGTAAACCTTAGAAAGCATTATGCGCGGTTTTGCCGGTGCCACTTTTAAGACAGCAACTGTAAATCTTCATAATATTTGATTGAAGATTACAAATAAGTAATCAACATTCACCTCTGAATACAAAACTTTAACTTTTAAAGCTTGCAATTCCAAACAACTAAAAACTATATATAAATCTTAGCTAGGCGAAATACAACACGACCTGTTACATAGCTGTTTACGAACAAACACAAGTAAAAGAGTGACATTTTAGACGCCGGCATTAAATCCCTTTCAACAACTACTCAACTAATGTGAACTTCAAAGCGTACTCTCGTATGACTTAAGGTGGAAAGGGACCATTCATAAAGCACGTTACACAATTTTCATTTCCACACCTCTTTGTCGGAGGTCACATTTCTGAGACACCCTCTCTCCCTTGAGTGACGTCACTAATCTGCAATTTTACGTGTAAGAAGTCTGTTAAAAATCAACTCCTTCCTTAACTTTTATATGTGACGAACTTTATGGATGATCCTAAACTTAAGGTGCGTCCAGACTCATAAAGCATTCACTTTCATTAATTTAGCGACCTTCCTATTAATTATAAAGACGACTTTAGCCAAGAAGTAGAACTAATTCGCACGCCTGTAAATAATACATCAGACGAGACACTCCAAAGGTAAAGACCAGCTAAGCTCAACTGCACTCGCAAAGCCAACACTATTAAGCCTCTAAAAACCTCTGGACAGTTCTTTTAGAAACTTGCAAATACAATTTACACTAGAGTGCGGCTAAAAATGGACGCAAAAAAACATTAAATGAAGGCTTTTATTTCGCGGGACGATCTAGATTCCAGGTCTTAGAAGACGTGACCTACATCGCAAACAATCGCCCGTCCATATTAAGGGTTGTAGCTTACAGAATATTACGTGCGTGGAGGTACCTTTGGCCGCATTTTGCATGCATATAGGCGCGGCACGGTCGCCGTGCCGTTTTGCATCGGTGTCCATGTTCATGCTTACGCCGCATGGCGATCGTAGGCGTGTGAAAAGGGTCTACTTTACTTTTCAGGTGTTACAACAATAGATCCAGAACATTCGTACCAAACAGAATTGTTACAATGTTTTATAACAAGCTTTAGAATTGTGAAACTCGTCGTAGGTACATATAAAATTCTCAGTAAATATTCATTTAACACCGGCCAGTTCTCACGGATTCGCTGGTACGGAATTAAAAGGTTTAAACATTCTTTTCAGCGCGGAACATCCTTTCTCTGTACCTAGTACCCACCCACGGCTACGTTACAAGGGACCATCCATAAAGTACGTCACACAAATTTCAGCGTTTTAAGTCCCCTCCCCCCTTGTTACAGGCTGTCACATTTCTAAGGAACCTCCATACCTATTGTGACGTCACAAAATTAGCAATTTTACACCTAAAGATTTAAACCACATCAATATTTCTAATTTTGAAATTAATTTACAAATTTTGAAATGTGATGTCACAAAACTGAGGACCCACCCCCCTACCCTATATCACACTATGTCACACTTCGACGACCCCTCCCCCCTTTACGTGTGACGTACTTGATGGATGATCACTAATGGAATATTGTGAAAAATAACGCCTTTATAATACTTGAAGTTTATTTCTACCTAAAATACTCTCGTTTGCTTTGAGAGAGCTTATTTGTAGAAATGCTTATGTATGGAAGAATTCAAATAGCAAGTATAGTTTATGAGGGAAACACGAGGATCGCAATTACTATCATCATTGCAGCTGTTCTCGGTGTGCAGTTTCATTACATTAGACAGAACTAACCAGTAACCCGACTTAAGCTAAAAACAACTAAAGGTCGCTCACTTGCGGACGCGGCTGACAGCTCCTACTAGAAATGTCCGCAACTTACGTTTTATCTAATCAAAGAAGCTGAAACAGAACCAGATTGCGGATCTAAGTAAATTGGTCGCATTAAGTCAAATCCAGTTGACAGATCACGACCGACTTAGACCATATGATGTAGGTCCGTCAACTGGCTCTCTTTCAATTTCCCCGGTTATACAATTATTATCTAGATCGCGGCTGTCAGTCGCGTCTCATATGCCCCCCCTAGACATGTGGCAAGCGATTAACGTTTACGATAATCGCTTCGCTTGTTTTGTATGGGATTGACATATTGGTAAAAGATAGACCCGTGCGAGTTTCTTACGCCGGTTCTTCTCGCCGGGTTAGTTCCCGAACCGGTGGTAGACGCCGTAGTCTCGACGTTCAGAAAGTGTACTTTAAGTACTTATTTTGAATAAAAAGATGTTTGTCGGTTTTGATTTGATTCGAACTCGACTAGATCACGTGACTTTTCGTTGGTCTACGTCAATCCCATACAAAAACACGTCAAGCGATTATCGTAAACGATACTCGCTTGACACTTGTTTAGGGGTTCAGTTTCTTTTCAGCTTTAGATGGGTTTCCGAAATTAATAGGTTTGATGTCATAAATAAGAGCTGATTCATATTGAGTCAATAACTACTAATCCTATTTACACGCAGTCAGTTGTCGAGGTGACAGCACTGACTGACAACCAACAACTTTCTTGGGGTTGAGGTTCGCGGAATATTGCTTAGAATCGTTATTATAGTTTGGCTACTATAAGATGAACTTTGCATTTTTTTGACTAGCAACATTATTCCGACACAGTCAATTGTTTTCGGTTAAAATAACACTACAATTGGATTTTATGATTTTGATACTTGATCACGAGTATCTTATCAGATCTTTTGATTTTTCATGTATGACATGACGTGGTTATTTATCTAAATAAATGATATCTTTATAAAAGATGTATAAAATACCATCTAATAAGATATGAGAAAACGGATTTTGTTCCTCCATCGAGTATTCAGAGTCTGATTTTGAATATAGCAAAAAATATATATATATACTACGAATTACATACACTTTATTTTATTTTAGAAATCTCAATAAAATGAAGACTTTAATATTTAAAAAAAGATATATTGAAATATTCGTCTGTAGGTCTCATGATCTGACAAGTGATCAAAGTCTTTTATATTCCATCTACCGAGTTAGATACTATCTACAGATTTTTTTAATTGTGAAATGTTTTTTTCCTGGTTCAACTTATGGCAGGCCAGACTGTAACTACATTTCAGCCCTTAGTCTTATGTGTCCACGTACCTTCAGTGATGGAGTTGTCCTGGAACATGTGCTCGAGGGCGTGGTGGATCTCGCGGAAGGTGGGTCGGTCAGCGGAATTCCACTGCCAGCAGCCGCGCATCAACTCGTACACCGCCGCCGGGCAGCCTGGCGGGCACTCCATGCGGTAGCCCTGCGGAGGGGATTCTTGTAGAGATACGAATGGGCCGGTTCGACCGGAGTGATACCACGGCCTCACAGAAAACTGGCGTGAAACGACGTTGTGCTGTGTTTAGTTCAGTGAGGGATTTACCGGTGGCCCAACTTCCTTAATCCCCCTATCCCTATTCCCCTATTCCCTCATAAAGCCCGGCAGCGCACTTGCGACTCTTCGGATGTGACGAGTGTCCTCGGGCGACGTCAATTGCCTTCCATCAGGCTCGCTTGCCCCCTAAATAAGATTAAAGAAATATATATATATATTACACATATTTAAAACACATCCATCTGAAAAGGCCAAATAGCGAATACTGAAAGCGAGACCGCTGATTCTTTGCAAATAATTATTAGCACAAGTACAAAAAGTGTATGTGACGTCTGATATCGTTAAATAAATGCTTTTTATTATTATTATTGAAAATGAACTGTTGAGCAATCCCTTTGCAATATTGCTATATCGGCCTTTCTAGAGCATCAGGATTAAACAATATCACCGACTGCGCCAGTTTATAAATCGAATCGAAATGACTATCTGTTTCATTTAATCGCTTACAATTGTCAACACAACGTTAATGAAAATCGAATGTACACACAAACTAAAGCGATAGAGCGAAAAAAAGTTATAAAACGCCCCCGGGAAATGTAAGCGAATGCGAAAAAGGCACATTGGAAAACCGGTTGAGCATATTCCGAATTCAGAAAAATTTCAACTGAATAAATTTTCAGGTATTAAACACTGACAGCGGCGTTGTCGGCTCCGATGCTATCGGAAGTCAAGTAAACAGCGAGACTTCAAAACCAGGAGCTCTACTCCTAAACGGCTTATAGAAATATTCGAATTCGGCCGAATTGCTGTGGTAGGACTCAGTGGACAGAATGACAGTGACCTGACTTGAAGAGTTTTCGAAAGTGATAGGTTTGATGTAATGATATGAATGTTAAGCGCTTTGATAGCTCACGCCGGGGGAACAAAAAGTTTGTCAATTTTCCTGGGTCATGGATGTGTGTTAAATATGTGAATTATATAATAAGAATCTTAAATATGTGTATAGTATTAAAGTATTGAATATATTTTCGTTGTCTAGTACCTGTAACACAAGTCCTTCGGGTACTTAGCACGGGGCCAGATTGTCGTGGTGTAAAGCGTCTATAGATATTATTATTATTTCTAATGACTTACTGTAAGCTTAGAGAGTAAGCGAAGGTCGTTTGTCCACCGTCGTCTTAAACGGAAACGAGGATACTCTGGACCGATAAAATGCAACTTTATGACCGAGGTTTCATTTTGTACCGACATTGGTCCAGCGCCCATGACGCCGCAGCTCTGCAGTAGCAAAATGAAACGTTCGTTGAGTTTAAAACGGTTCAGAGTACGGCCCCAGAATATTTTTACAAGAATCTGACCGTTCAAATAAAATGTAAGAGCAGTTTTCACGGGGATAAAAGGTTGAACGTGAAAATATTTCCTCGGAGCGAGCACGACATAAAAAAAATTCTAGCAATTCATATCAAGAGGCATAGAAAATAGACAACAGGGATGTCGATAAGGTCAAAAATTTTCTAATTTTTAAAATAAAATTAAGATATTATGGTTAAAAATAAGTATTTCCCAAATTTCAGCTAAATAACTTTTATATGTTTTTTGTAATAAGCCTTTAAAGTTGGCTAGCAAAGACTTTTTTTTAGTACTACTTTTTTAAATATTTATATACCATTCGATAAATTAGGTAATTAATAACAACTTTTGCTATGAAACCACTATCATGAAAGCAATATTTAACATATAAGTTATCGAACAGAGTCTTCCCGCGGTGCGTACTACCTAGAGGTGACGTCATAACTAGGTATCGTTTTGAATGGTGCGCTTTTGGAAGGTCAATCTTACGTGCCTTAAAATTGCCATATCTTAAAGACAAATAGGGAATGAGAAATAGGTATAGGGGATTATGGAAGTTGGGCCACCGGTAAACTCACTCACTGAACGAAACATACCACAACGCCGTTTTACGCCAGTTTATGAGGCCGTGGTATCACTCCGGTCGAGCCGGCCCATTCGTGCCAAAACACGGCAATGAGCATCCGTATTATGTACTTGAGATCGGAAAATGTCTCATTGGTACACGCTGGAGGCATGTACCAATGAGACATTTTCCGGGGTTCGAACCCGCACCCTCTCGAGTGCGATCCAAAGGTCTTACCCACTAGGCTACGGACGCTCTAAAATATCTAGAACATAAGACGATCGTGTCGGCGACATGGGCTAGACGTAGTAATATAATTTTCCGACATGATATAATAATAATAATATCTATGGACGTTTCACACCACGTCAGTCTGGCCCCGGGCTAAGTACACGAAGGACTTGTCACTTCTGTTACAGTCACCAGACAACGGAAATATATTGAATACTTTAATACTATACACATATTTAAGATTTTTATTATATAATACACATCCAAGACCTAGGACATTGAAAAACTTTAGGTGGGATTCGAACTCGCGACCCCCGACTTAAGATACCAACGCGCTTACCAACTGAGCCACAGAGGTTGTCAGGCTCTTCCGAATCGTTCGCTGTCAAATTCAAAGAGAAAATGACTTCGATTCCTTCCTGGTTCCGATAACGTACACCATTAAATACGACATAGCTAGATGTGAACTAACATAATTTATTATGAGAAAAGAAATCCGAGCCTTATTGAATCTTACATTAACAACTTTGTCATCCGTCATGTTTAAACGTTAATTCTCAAACACCATGTATTATATTGTATAATCAAAACATTCATTATTGTTTTCGTTTCCATTATAAACTTGAGCGCGTCGCGTAAGTCCACCAGTACTGTCCTGGCGTTATTAACGTGTATGTGGTCATCTTAAAAATGCTCGCTTTAAAACGCACTGCCCTCGCAGCCTTCTGTCTTCTATGTATCTGCATTGCCGTAAATGGTAAGTTTATTTCGGACGGTAAAAGCAAACGTTGGGGGGACGTGAGCGAAATTTTTCCTCGCAGTTTTAGATCCGGCGAATCATAAAAGCAAACGTAACCCGACTAAAACAAACATTTGAATTGACAATCCGTTTGCATACACGAGTTACGTTTATTTCGTTAAAAATCGGAATAACCGAAAAGTTTACGGCAACGAGTCCCGGCTATTTCATGACGTCATATTAATTTAGTAAAGTGGTTTTTGAATGTGGCGGTGTGTCACCGCGGGCGACACTACGTATGAAATGCCGCATAATATTATTCCGTGCCACTATTTACAAACCAACCTGTATATGAACATTTCGACTGAAATGAAATATTAATACCGTCGAGTACTAGCGCCGCAACGAGCCGTTTTTGCTAACATTCCTGTCTAGACAAAAACCTAGACGGAATTGTTTTGTTTGTTTGTCTAATTGTGTAAACCGCCACATGGTGATAAAGGAGGCATGTTCTGTCGATGGTCACTAATATAGTAATAAGCCGCAAAAGAAGATCTTCCGACCGGGCGAGGTGTTGTTCCGGCCAGGTCGAAGCCCACGTGATCGATTTCAGCTGTCGTTTTCATATTGTCGGACTTATAAATCTTCGATAGCAAGATGTAGCACCATAGCGCTCATTGTGGAAACAGCCACATTGCTATTATAACCACAAGAAGTAATTATTGTCCATTGTAGGAGCAAAGGCGAAGAAGCCTAAGATGAAGAAAACGGTAAAAGGCATACAGTGCTATAACTGTATGTCTTTCGATCATCCGGGCTGCTGGGACCCCGAGCATCCGGACTACGCTAACATAACAGTAAGTTTTTAAGGAAAGAAATTAATAATTTTTAGATAGTATACATTTGTTGGGTATCAATATTATTTACTAAAAATATTCAAGGTTTAAAATATATTTTAAAATAACATAGGTATGGTACGCTCCTCTTCCATATCATTTATAACTGGGAGAAATAATAGAGAGATAAATTTAAAGATGAATTATGATTTAGCAGTTCGTCCACCGCCCAAAAAACTTGGCAATAGGATTCCACATTCAGTGGAGTCAAAATTTTTTGAAATGTGCCATTTGAGAGTTGAGCGATTTGAGCTTCTGTATGTACCCTTAGTATAAAGTAACGATAGGCGGCAGGAGTAGTTAAAGTTTGATCGATATAAACGATTTTACACTCAGCTTCCTTCATAAGCAGCATAGCGCTGGAGGCGACCGGCTTCAAAGCCAGAGATCCTATTGATGCAATTTCCCTCTAACTTAGTAACTAATAGTTCTCTGTGAAGCTTAACTAAGTTAAGTTCTGCGTCCTGTTTAATTTTCCCTTACATATGTATGCGATAGTTACTCGTCAGTATCGACATTTATTATCTACATATATTAATATTACAAATAGGAAAATATGTAAGTCCTTGTTTATCACCATGTTCTTATAATTTTCAAAGAGGTGAATATATATACATTATTTGTTGCATTGTTTTAACAATTCATACATAATTATATATATTGCCGTTGGCACAGTTAGATAAACACATAACCCTCCTTCTAGCGCAGTCGGGTAGAAAAGGAACGAAATGTATGAAAATACCCTTTTAATAGCTAGCAACACCTTTTTTCGCATAAATGTTTAATTTTATCTAATATTACGTTGAGTCCATCACGCTGTAGATTTTTTCGTTTATATATGACAGTTGTCTCATACATATATTGTTTTAAGATCGCAACTTTTAATTGTTACACGCCCGCAAGTTTGAGGACGTGGTGGTTTCCGTCCTTGATAGCCATTTTCGTGTTGTAGTCGGTAATGTGCTCGGTCGACGCCTCCAGGCACCAGCGTCTCTATCACTCTCAGTGTAATAGACGTTAGTGTGTCGAGATATAGCTACAACGCTATCATGGTCATCCAGATTTCGGAACTCGGTGTGTATAATGATCACCAAAGGACTCGTTAATACCTGACCTGAATTATAAGGACGCGAGAGCCCATCCCCGAACCGTAGCCTGTGCTGATAAGGTCTAATTTCTCCTGTGTATGTACAAGATACAGGGTATTAAAGTCGGTTTTGGGTATTATCGCTCCTGTAATTTTCCTCAGCTTTAGTGACCGCACGCTTTCCTTCGATGAATAGATGTTAATATAGACCACACTCAAGGCGTATGCCACATCCATGGGACTCCTGTGTGTGCAAGACAGCTCCTGGGTTATATTGGTGACCAGGTTTGGACGAGCGTAGTTCAGTTAAAAGAGGTTTTCACGCTCTATGAAGGGAAGCTGATTAATATCTCCAACGAGGACAACGTCGTTGGCGCCTGTCAGTTGGTTTACGATTGAACCGAAATGGTTCATGAATGCAAACATCAGTGTTACTAATTTCTATTAATTAGCTCTAGTTAATGAAATAAACCATAGTACCTATTAATTAATTAGATATAATTAACCGGACTTAATTAATTTCGACCGCAGATACCAAACATCGATTGTTACATCCCCGGTATGGACTTTATTTGCCTTGTGGTCACTGCGGAGTCAGCTAAACTGGGTATGTGAATAGTTTTTTTTTTTAGTTAATAACTGAAGACATAAGTGGAAGAAGCGAATATCTATCAATTTACGACCTTCAAGTAAACACTCATTTTTCCTATAAAATTTTAAAAAATCTTGTAATAATATCTAGCTTGTCTATCTAGCTGCACATTAAATCCACATTATTTTAATTTTAAATTACTTTTCCGGTCCTCAATCGTTGAAGCAAAAATCCGGAAGTTTTTAAAAATGTTAGTTACCCGTTTCTTCCACTTATGTCTTAAATTATAATCCTACTACTATTATAAAGGCGAAAGTTTGTAAGTATGGATGTATGGATGTATGGATGTATGGATGTATAGATGTTTGTTACTCTTTCACGTAAAAACTACTGAATGGATTTGAATGA
>JAOTAV010000688.1:0-10372 GCA_026546445.1 Cyclargus thomasi | reverse complement strand
TTAACCACCGAAAACAAATTTAATTCCCGGAGCGTACGCCAGACGATGTTAACCGTACCGAGGCCGCGGGGGGAAGGTCTATATGTTATTCCACAATCACTTAAATTTAGGAAACTAGCCAATGCAGGTATTTTATACAGTGCCTAAGCGATAATTATATAGAATTAGATGTCGCCCTGTGGTCGAAATTCAATCACAGAGTTCAATTTGCCATAAAACTCTCTTTACCAAGTCAAAAAATTAAAAACACAGACTTCAACCATAAACAAAAAGTATTTCGTGTATGATTATAGTGTCATGTCAAAATATTGTAGTGTGCATAACGTTTTATTTATTAAACTAGTTGACAACTTCGTTGCGCGAAAATTTGTATATCACGTACATTTTCCCGGGATAAAAAGTATCCTATGTGTTGCCTAGATTTCATAGCTATTTAAAAAAACCGAATCCGTCCAGTAGTTCCGGAGCGCGTACAAACAGGCAACTTTTTTGTCGATTTGTGTTCTATTACTGTTCCTAAGCCTCACATTGATTAGTTTGTAAAAATATTAATTGTACAGACACGCCAATTTTACTGTTTTATTATAGGTATAGAATAGAAATATGCGAGATCAAAGCATATTTTAAAATAATATTGGTATTCCACACTCCTCCTCCATATCAACGATAACTTTAGAAAAATTCCTGTTTCTACATCTACGCGTCTTTCGTAAAAAGGGGTACAAAATTTTCCGCTCGCGTATCAATATATATAAATGCCTAAAACGCAGGCAATGTAGAAAAAAGATGTATGCGGACTAATATTATAATAACCAATCCAAGCGATTTGTCAGTGTGCTGTTCGTCATTTTCATCAAAATCCGTACAATAATTTAACCGTGATCGTCGCAGAAACATCGAAACCAACAAAATATTTTTTCTTTCTTTTTCACAGAGAACAAGAAGTCAAGAAAGTGGAGTTGGAGAAAATGGTGAAGGAGTTTATTGATGAACTCATTCAGCCAGCAGAGCATGGACTCGTTTGGCGAAACTAGACTATATAGTTTTTTTAATGCGTCGACTTACAAGCAAATATAATATTATCTTAGACCATTTTTTAAACATTCCTAATTCGAAATTTTTTCTGATTATAAGTACATAATTATTTTTGTTGTATTTCTGTTGCCAAAGCGTTGTGTAATTAATTTCTGTGATAGTGTTACTTATTTATTAAAGTATGGCTTAGTAATCTCAGTTACCTCTAAAGGATGTGTTAAAGTAAAATATAAATTTTAATGTTAGAAAATAAAATCATTACAACATGTTGTATTTTTCTAAGGATTCCCTTACTGCAGCTACCAAGCGAACCTTATACCAAATTAACATAATAAACAGGGTGAAAAAAGTAAGTAATAATACAGATTTGTATGTGTTCCTTATTGTGTTAGTCCATACAAATCACAAAAAAAAATTAAACTCTTCAATTACAGTAAACTTTGACTTGTATTAAAGAACACAAACAAAACCCAAAGTATTATCATATTTAAGCTCTTACACCCTGTATAATAAACCGTTAATCCTCTGCGCAAAAAAATGTACCGATGAGCCCCGTCACATTGATTGAAATTGTATAGAGTCCGATTTTTGTGTTGATTGCTGAGGCCACGCATGCTGAGTCTCGGTATATTTTGCTTACTCCTGAAATGTGACAAGCTATTTTTTATACCATTGCAGCAAATTTTATATAAATAAAAAAAAAATGTCATGAGAGCACTGACAGCTGTCACAAAGAAGCTGTCAGGTGAATGATGAGTGTTAGCTTTTTAAAAAATACGAGGTCTTTCTAATAATTGAAATAATAATATAAACAATCCTTGCATTTATTCTTAGTTACAATGGCTGAAATTCAGACATTGATAGAAATGGGTTTTCCCAAAGAACGAGCGTAAGTACACAGTTATTTGTTTAAAAACAGTAGGTTAGTTCTACCGCGGCTCTACTGAATAGATGGTTTTATGATTTGCAGTGAGAAAGCATTGGCGGTCACCAATTTTAAGGGTGTAGAACCTGCGATGGAGTGGCTTTTGGCTCATGCGGACGATCCAGTTGAGAGCGCAGGTCACACAATTGCTGGCAGCTCAAGTGGCGAGCCACCGGCCGCGGCGGCAGCGCCGGCATCTGAGGAGTCCACGCCAGAGACCCCTGAATCCGCGGACCAAGCCAAATCGTTTAAATGCGACGAGTGCGGTAAACTGTTTAAAAACCAAGATGAAATGGAGTACCATGCAGCTAAAACGAATCACAGCCAGTTTTCCGAGTCCACTGAAGAAAAGAAACCGTTGACTGAAGAGGAGAAGAAAGCTCAACTTGCTCTTCTTGAGGAGCGCCTCAAACAAAAACGCAAAGAAAGGGAAGAAAGAGAGAAGGTAATATTAGACAAGACAAATTATGTATGCACATTGTATATGTTCACAAAGGGTTTGTTAATGTGTGTATTAATTAGTATTGTTCACTTAATTTACTATAATATACAAGACTATGTTACAAAACAAAGGCTAATTGCACTTTAAAAATAAGAAAGTGGGTAATATTAGGCAAGAAGTATGAACTTTTAATAATTTTATGTTGAATTATGTAATACACTTCATGCAATAATGTAAATGATAATATAATAGTGCACTTCAGGTTACTTTATTAACTATTGCAGGTGCATTATGACGCACCTACAATAGTTTTTTTACATAATATTTGGTATGCCTCATATTAACATATTATTAGGTATGCCTCATATTGTATTGCAACTTTAATTTGTAATGTGTAGTCAATAATTTAAGTATATTATGTCAAAATTTAATTTAAAGAATGTATTCCTTAATTTACCTTAATTTGATTTATAATTTTAGGCTGAAGCATTAGAACGTGAGCGTCTTAGGATAAAGTCCGGTAAAGATTTACAAGAAGCCAAATTACGCATGCAAGAACAGGAAATGAAAAAGTTGGTTGAACAAAGGCGTAGAGAAAAATTGGAAGACCAACAAGCCAGGGAAAGAGTTAAAGCTCAAATAGAAGCTGACAGACAAGCAAGAAAGTAAGTTATATAATAATTACATTATTACACACACATATATCATATTGTGTCACAATCATTACAAAGTTAAAGATATTCCATTAACTGTATAATTTTACATGTACAAAATATTTTTTTAATAAAAATGTCTTCTACCAGAACTTAGCTCTATACCAATTCCATTTAATGCAATAAAAAGACACTTTTGCACTGAAAATATTACTTTAAATTCTCCACAATATCCTTAACATTTCAGATTAGCTGCTTCTGGTCAGCCCGCTGCTGCTCCTCCTGCGCCTGTGCCCATCACTAGTCCTACCCCTCCACCAAAGGGCTCATATGAACAAGCCCGCATTCAACTGCGGCTACCTGATGGACAGTCAATCACGCATAACTTTGGGGCCAAGGAACTATTAGCTGCTGTCAGGTAATTAATACCTTATAATTTTATTTAAGTTCTTGTATAATGGGGGAAATTGAAAATGTAAGTTGTTCCATCTGTCGGCTGAGTCTGACACAACCTGACCAAATTACGTAGATCCACGATCTGTATCTCTTTCAACTTTTATAATTGTACATGTTGGAACATTTTAATGTTCCAACATGTACAATTATAAAAGTTGTTAAATAATTGTAACTGGGGATTTTAATCCCCAGTTACAATTATTTAACTGTATAAAAATTGTAAGTAATTGTTATCCAAGTAACAATACAGCAAGAAGCTTAAAAATATTGTATTGACAAGCAACAAAAACATTATAAAGACTAATCTTAATATAAGTCCATACAAAAACTGAATTAAAAGAGAAAGAAATACCAATCCAAAAATAAATTGCATTTATTATTTTACAGGACTTACATACAAGTGAATACACAAGAATTTGCACAAAATGATAACTTTAAATTGATGACAACGTTTCCTAAGAAAATTTTCACTGAGGAAGATTATGAAAAGCCATTAGAAATATTAGGTAAGCTAAGACAAAAGTAACAATCATTTTGAAAAACTAGTGCCTGAAAATACTGTGGGCATATTTCCGTATATACAAAAAATATAAAACAGATATGTAACTTATGGTAATATTTTTACAGGTCTTGTTCCCTCTGCAGTAATAATAATCTCAAGAGGAGCTCATTAAATATTGTATAAGTCAATTGTAAAAATGTGCTGGGTATGATTATGAATTATTATTGTCTATATTCTTTAAAAAGAATAAATGATCTTTCATCCTAAGGCTATTGTATCAAAAAAATACAGTCACTGAAATTAAAACACAAAAGTATAAATGTGAACTTAAGTCTTTTGAATAAAAATCTACTAAGAATATGTTCATTTTATTTAATAAAATACATATGTATAATGTTTTACTATTATTATGATACGCATAATATTACCTTTTTAATGTGTTTCAAAGCATATTTACTGTATATCTACTTATAAAGGTACAAAAAATTGAATTCAAAAATGACTAATTTTATCGTTTTTTTTAACAGAACTATAAATTCATTAGAAAATAGGAAAATATTGCTCAAGACAAGAGCATTAAGTACAATATTTTGTTTATACTTAGGAGCAAATTTTTGATCATAAAGTCAACATAAATTCATTGAGCACAATATGTTTAAGTAAATATGATTATAAATTGTTTTTTTTTTTCATTATTATATTTTTACTAGCTGGGTTTGCATAGTATATGTTATGCATATAAAATTTAGTAAAATTGGTAAACCTATTTCAGAGGAGCAGGATAACTAGCATTGTAATCTGAGAATTATATAAGATTGTTTTCCTATGTATTCTGCAAACTTGAAAGTTTCTGGCATCTTTTTGCAAAAACATAATAGAATGTACTAAATACAATGCCCTTTCTCCAGCAAATTTGTTCCTTTCTTTCAAAGGTTGTCTGGAATAAATTGCTATTTAGTAATAAGACCACCTTTGTGTACTATCATTATTTTATATTATGCTTCTAATTTTTTTTGTATGTGTGAAACTGTGATTGTACACAATAACATATATTTCATTCATTCATAAATTATAACCTTCATTTTGGCAGTGATAAAAAAATGTCACTACTATGATCTTATTCACATGTACAAATACATAATTCCCTAAAAAGTGGACACATGGAAGAAACTTTAATTAAAAATTGTTTAAAAGGGAACAATATAAATTTTTCAAAGAAAATAGTGCTTAAAAACCAAAATCTGTTGTATCTGAAAGTAAAATATTTATAAATTTCATGAGCATATTCATTGTGTTAAAGTTAAAAAAATATCTTTTGGTAATAATAATTAAAATGTAAACCATTGCAACCACATCACGAGCTTGTATAATTGCACATACCATTTATTGTAATTAGGGTACACAACTTCATCAGATCTACAATTTGTTAATATTGACTCTCCATTAATATTTTGACGTGCAATAATACCATCACAATTTACTGGTACTAATTGCTTTGTAAAACAGATGCGTATTTCAGATAAGTAGTTTTTGCCATCTTCAACCTTACACACAATTAAAGGATCAATATTAAGTTTTTCTTTTATTGCCTTATTCATGTCATTAACAGAATATTTTTTTGTATTTGATGGTATTATTTGAACTGATTTGAAAATATCAGTCATAGAATACTTGCGTAACCATTGTATACCAGTGGAAAAATATTTTAGTTCAGAATTTAAATCTTGTATCTGTGCAGCACATGTACCATGCTTGTTCCACTCATGAGCCCATAATTCATAAATAGGTGTACCTGTAAATTTAAATTGTATTAAGATGATATGAAATTGAATTAATAATTTATGAGTATAAATAGTTAATCATATATCATATGCACATCTAGTATAATCTTTTATTTATTCATTTTAATTTTTAAAAAATAATACCATTTGGGAAACATTATCTAATTTATATTGAAATAAAAAATAATAGATGTACTCATCGTCTCAAAAGTTATCTTTAAAGTGTCTTTGTTAACTAGAAGCTTAATTGATCCAAAGCTCTTACCACCATAAACATTGGCCCACAATTGTTCCAATTCGTCCTCAATAGGCCTTACTTGTTCTGGGTCAAATAACCAAGTTCTGTTACAGAACTCGGGCCCTCTTGTACCCAATTTTGTAGGCCAGATACCATGTACTGTCCAAGCATCTACATTTTTAGGCATGTTACATGTGTGATGAGGATTATGTTTCTTCCACTCCATGCAATCCGTGGCAGGCCATAATTGAGTAAAAATAAAAAGATCGAATTCATTGCCGTGTACACTACTAAGTTCTACATAATTTATGCTGAAAATTAAAAAAGGTTACGTATAAAAACCTTTCTACTTAGGCAATTTTATTACTGATGTTTGCCGTGTATACAAACCATTCAAATAAAAAGTAAATGCACATGAAAGTTTTGAAAAACATTTTATATTGTTTTCAGTTCATTTAGTAAATTGAAATTCATTAATTTATAAAAAATAAAAAGACTATTGTCGTGTAAATTACTAATAAAATGAAGTCAAAATATTGTGACGTAGGACGTCAAAGTCAATTCAAATGTCAATTTTTTTCTTATATGGCGCCGGTGCTACGGCTGTATAGCCAAAGCTAGTGTCAAGCAAATGGCGAGAAAACAAAATACTTCAAATATTCTCGGAATCACTTTTCAACGTGTTCAAATCATACATCTAGTCAAAGTCAAAATTTGAGCAAGATAAAATGTAGGTACGTCAAGACATTACTTCAATTATAGATAAAGTTGTGGCCCCATTTCGTTGCCGTGCCGAGCAAAATATGAGCGACTATAGAGCTCTCTCATGGCCTGACGCCCCTCTGGGAACCGCATGTCTCCCGTGCTTACATAGCTTGTAAAAACGTTTTCACATAAACACGGGCGCACCAGGCAGCGACAGGATGCAGGAAAAGAAAAATAGAAGCTTTACTTCGGATGGAATTTTGAAAAATACACAAATGGCACCTTTATTAAAGTTTCACACTTGTGCAATGTGCATGACAGAGTATTATATGGTCGGCGATAAAAATTTTGTAACAAATACTTTATTGACACTTTATTCGGTTACCTGGAAGTAACTGCATCCAGCAGTAAGGCCACCGTTTGGTTGGATTGAACATGTTTTCCAAATTTTTTGCTCTTTATTGGTTCTTCGTATATCAATAGAGAGCAAAAAATTTGAAAAACACGTTTCAGAAAGCTAAACAGGTACCTATAACAAGACCACGTCTTGCTACCGATATTGCGACCTAGACGACACCTTAGAAAAAGACAAAGAAGTTTTTGTCGTGGAAGAGCCATCCTTCGGCACGGATGGGTCGGCTCGACCGAAGTGATACAACGGCCTCATAGAAAACTAGCGTAAAACGGCATTGTGCTGTGTTTCATTCAGTGAGTGAGTTTACCGGTGGACCAACTTCCCTTATCTCCCCTATCCCTATTCCCATTTCCTATTCCCTCATAAAAGCCGGCAACGCACTTGCGACTCTTCGGATGCTACGAGTGGGCGACGGCAGTTGCTTTCCATCAGGTAACTCGCCTGATCGCTTGCGCCCCAAATATCATCAAAAAAAGTTCTCGAGGTAAAGGCATGACAGACTGACAGACATCGAATTCTTAGTAATGGAGTTCCGTTTTTAAGCTTTGGGTATCGACGAAATCCTAAAATGTACCTAATCTGTGTCTTACTTTGAACTAAAAACAATCAATTTTATTTAACAACTACTTTCATAATACTATCTTACGAGCGTAATGAACCCAACATCGTACATTTATAATGTACAATGTTTTAAATAATGTAAAACTTCATGTAGATGGCCGTAAAAATCTGAAAGTGGCGTAGCTACAAGGTGGCAAGCTGGCAAAATTCCGGGTCCCTACCCGGAAGGGGCCCCCGATCAGCCCCCCCTAGACAAGTGGCAAGCGACAATTTTTTTGTATTGGATTAACATAGTGGAACGAAAACGAATTTGCCACGGACCTCGATCGGTATAGTTACGCCACTGCTTGGAGGTATATCATATAGGTAGACAGTATATTCTCGAAAGAAAGTTGAAATTTTGAACATATCTCGTATTGGATTATACGACAGGCATGTTACAAAATTTCAATTTTCTATCTTTATTAATTAATGTGTTATAAATTTTTAAAATAGTTTTTTGGCTCTGGAGTAAATTTGTCTTTTTGAGGTACGCTACTTCCGCTTTCTGCCGTCGATATGTATAATGGGGGAAATTGAAAGAGAGCCAGTTGACGGACGTTTGTCATTTGGTCGTAATATGTCAATTCCATGTAAGCCGTGATCTGTCGGCTGAGTTTGACATAATATCAGTATCTGTTTTAACTTCTCTGATTGTACATAATTTTATGTTATGCAGATACTTTTACCAAAATTGCACTTATTTTTGTCCCCGCAGCATGGTTTATTCACACGAAACACGAAGTTACGGACAACACCGTACATTTCTTACGTACGTTTCTTGCCATGTAATGAGAACATTAACAAAATTATTTAATCCTAATAGTAGTCGGCTTTTTCAAAATTCGTACGTTAGTTTCGGTGTGACAGACGGACAAACATTCAAACGAACAGCGGTGTCCTCGAAAATCACAAAATGTGGCCGTTTAAAAATCATCACCCTCGGTTCACAGTCGGTTAAAAAGTAACGTTCTCGAGTAACCTCATTTGGAGTTTTTCTCCAGTCCGCGTCACTCGCCTCAGTGCTCCGACGAACAAACATCGCGTGTGTTACGATACACTGCCTATGTATCTTCACAATTACTTATGATACATTATGGATTCATTCCTAACTATTAGCTATGGCCGGGCCTTAAGTAGAACCAGCATAATGAGATTTGTAATTGCATAGAAAAAGTACTAGATAAATTTCAAAAATGCTGCGCCGACCTGCTACCGATATAAGTTGCCAACTTTCCAGCGAAAATGTAGCCAATGAAATATCTTTAACCTTTTATATTAAAAAAATATAGCGATTTACTAAGTTGTGATTATGATACATGTCATGTTATATTTCACATTCCACGATAGATACTGGGCAATACGGTACACAGATTTTAAATTTTTATTAAGATGATAGTAAGAGTAGATAAGAGTAAGATGAAAGTTGAAACAGAGCCAGATAGCGGATCTAAGTAAGTTGGCTGCGTTATGTCGAACCCAGCCGATGTATCACAATTTTCATAGACATATTATTCCGACCAAATGACGTAGGTAAGTCAGCTAGCTCTGTTTCAATTTCCGCCATTATACATTATTTGCAGACGAGATAATAATCTTAATACCATAAATTATAAAACTAATGATAACCTTACAGTTTAGTAATAGTGTTTCGTTGATGGATATTATATTGCGCGTAGCAGTTCGTAGCGTACTCAAAGCTACGAAAATCGCTACGAGATATTTCGTAGATAGATCATCCTTGTCTAGGATCAAGTGAATAGTTGTTTGATATAAAAAGCTGTCGTGCCGTACACACAACCCTTCACGTTGTATAATATTTTTCGTTCTAAAGGATTTAGATACATAAGTGTTTACCAGAGATTAAAATTTAAAAATTCACAAATTAATTTCAATGAGGTAAAAGACGATTATAAATTGTACGTTTTTATAGTTTTTTAAAGTAATTGAGATGATACTTTAGAATTTTGAGGTTTGTTTTAAGTGGACAATATCAAGACCATTAGAAGACTCTGGCACAAACCAAAATACAACGAGTGTCACCTTAATTAGTGCTCAACCTCCAAAAGACCCGGGACCTATTAATTTAAGCATTTGCAGTGGCTCAGAGAGAGAAACCGTGGAACACCCAGCATCAGAACAAGGAAGGTGGTACTCTTCATAAATAGCACCTATGAAAGGTTGGGGCTGAGTTTCTGCTTTACGGTAGGGATGGCCCTACTACTGAAAGGCAGCACCACAATAACCACAATGAAGAGGAGGAAATATAAAGAATTGCGCGAGGTGGGAATAGAGGTAGCCAAATGTCATATAGTACGCGCCAAGAACAAACAGGTATTACTATTCGAAAAGACCCCGGAAAACTCCCAGTTCCATGGTTCCAGGACCAAAAATAATCTATGTGGACTCTTTGCAAGTGGATTTTGACAGAAAAGTCGTAGGCATTTCAACATGGCCTACAGTCTACAGTACCTGTCCTGCACTTTTGAGAAATACAATTATAATTATTACTAGCTGTTGCCCGCGACTGTTCGGCTGTGGATATTTTTTTTTTTTTTTTTTATGTATGTTCGCGCATAGCTCCGCCGTTTGTGAACCGATTTTCAAAATTTTTTCTTTG
>JAOTAV010000687.1:0-10372 GCA_026546445.1 Cyclargus thomasi | reverse complement strand
AAAACTGTTTTTGTTTGTTATAACATATTTTGTTAAGATGATGAGGCAAATGAGCGCATCTCGCCGACAAACTTCGGGTTGGCGAAATAAAATTTGTACTAGTTCTTAAGATTTATTAAATTAAATTAAACAAATTAAAAAAAACGGAATTCTGTTTTCGGCTGTTGATGTTATGAAGTCATTGGTACGCTATCTGTGGTGTAATAAATGGGAGTGGCACAACTTTTAGGTGTATATGTATAGAATTCACTGCAAATGTAGCTGGGCTGAAAGGATGAAATATAATATTCAAAATTATATCGCAGTTATCTTCGTAGACGTATCAGCTATAGTATTTTAGTTGTAGGTATCAAATTTTGTTTAATTTTTAGTTTTTGTGTATTGCCTTAGTGCATAAATAAACGATGATTTCTTTATTTTATTTAGCTATCAGCCAGCCATGAGCCGTCAGCTGTCAGCCAGCCATCAGCCAGCCTTGGGCTTAGGATGGGGCAGCAGTAAACCTATCCATATCCCCGTGCTGTTTGGCCCCTGCGCCTCAAGATTTGCGGTATGGTTCATTGACCCTCTGTCAAAAAATTTGTCATTTCCATACAAAACGCGATCGTCAACAAAGTGTTGTGTCGTCACTTTGTTGTTGACAATCGCGGTTTTGTATAGTTTGACAGGGGTTAATGAACTATACCGCCAATCTTGAGCAAAAATACTATATGCCAATCTGTTAATCCGTTAATTACGGTCGTAATCAACAGATTAACAGATTCATGATGCCAAAAAAATAATAAGCTCGGTTTCAAAACACCGCTGCTCATACTTTTTGTTTTGAACGCACTTTTAGTCGTGTCGACTATTTTTTCTATGTTACTGTGTCAGTATAAGAATTTTTTATATAATATATATATACTATTGTTAAGAATAAACACAAAATGTACTGATCCGATTTGAAAACTTCTTTTACCGTTATGTTGCTATATAATCCCAGAGTGACAAAGGCTAACATAATATCTAGAAAATCTGTCAAGTGCGAATTGAACTCACGAACGGTTCCGTATAAGGGCAAAGCCGCGGGTAAATACTATAATAATATCTACGCACGCTTTACACCACGACACTCTGGCCCCGTGCTAAGTACCCGACGGACTTGTGTTACAGGTACTAGATAACGGAAATATATTTAATACTTTTACACTATACACATATTTAAGATTTTTAGTGTATGATAAAGATACACATCACATCCAAGACCCAGGAACATTGAAAAACTTTTTGCTCCGTCGGCGCTACCAACTGAGCCACAGAGGTCGTGAAAAACTAGTTCTTAATATGATTAATACATTTATATCTCGAGTAAAGTGTTGATTGTGAAGAGCAGTTTGAAGTTTGAACATGTAGAGGATCTTGTATAACAATGTTCCCTCTGCCAAAACGTTTACGGCAGTCATGTTTGGTGCAATATCGTACAGCGCATGTACCGACAGAAAATATATACTTATCTGTTTTTTTAAATACCAATCTGTTAAGGGAATTTTTGCCATAATGGCTAAACTAGACGCCCACGACTCCGATGCGCCAAAATTCGTTTATCGCGCCGCAGGAATCGTATTTTTTTTCGAAATAAAAAATATTCTACGCTCTTTACAGGGTCTGAAAGTATTTGCACACCTTTCTGCAAAATCTCTTTAGCGGTTCGTGTGTGAAGAGGTAACAGACAGAGAATCTTTCGCATTTATAATATTAATTGAATATGAGAGAGTGTGATTGCCATATCGACTTAGTTTGTTTCGTACAGTGAGTGAGTTTACCGCTGACCCAACTTCCTTAAACCCCTATCATTATTCCCTCATACAGGCCGGTAAGGCACTTGCGACTCTTTGTATGTCGCGAGTGTCCATGGGCGACTGCAGCTGCTTTCCATCAGGTAACCCGTCTGCTCGCTTGCCCCCTAAATATCATTTAAAAAAAAGTTACAAATTTCATATGAAGTTTTGTGTCTCGATTTTCTTTATACCATTCAGTGTCATAATATATTGTACTGGAATTAGTGGGAAGGCGACTTTGTTTGATAAATGCGTACCTGACCCGTTGCGGGACCACCGTTAATCAACGTCAGCTCCCTTAAATATTAATACGTTAGCCCTGTGCCCTGTCCGCCGTCATATATTACGTATTGTGACGTCACCGACCGCGTGACGTCACTGGGCGTCGCGAGGACTATTCTGCTGACCGTACTCGATTTTCTAAAAGGCTTTGTATATAAATAGTTTTTGTTTGCGGACTCCCTGCGTAATTTTAGTATTCTATATCCATTTATCTAAAATAAACTAGAGGTCGCCCTGTGGTCAAAATTCGACCATAAATTAAAATCTTAAGTTGTGATCTATTGTATATTATAAATGTGATCTACTCTCAATTCAATCACAGCGTTTAATATGGCATAAAGGTCCCATTATCAGACCATAAATTTTATTTAAAAAAAACACAGACGTCAACCATAAACAATAGAATATTTCGTGTATGATTGTGTCATCGCAAAATATTATTTTTTGCGTGTCGTAGTGCGCGTAGCGTTATATTTATTAAAAATATATAACTGGAAGGAATTTCATGTTTTTACATCAACGCGTGTTTCGTAAAAAGGGGTACAAAGTTTTTCGCTCGCGTACTAATATATAGATTGTAAACGACATCATTTACCATCAGATGATAAAATAACGTAGTCTATAGACACGTTGCTATATCGGAAGAGTTTGCTACTCTTGTGTGTTGCTGCAGGCTTTTAATAATACATGGGATGAGGTGTAAAGAAATGGGCCTCCGGAAAACTTACGCACCTAACGTAACACAGTGCACACAGTTTCACGCCGGATTTCTGTGAGACAATGGTATTTCTCCTGTGAAGCCGTAACATGGCTCTCTCACGGCAAACTTTTAATAGTCTAAGTTATTCATATATGGGTATTTATAGTAAGAGTTATTCCGATAAGTGTTTAACGTTTGTTTGCACAGAACTCGATAGATAAATTTTTATAATGGCAAAATCGCACAGCGCCTCTAGCGGTCACTCGCAGTACTAAAATTCCCATACTAAAAATCGACGTAGACGCTGAATGAGTATCGACAAATCGTCGTTGAAGTTCTAACACTACGTAGCTCAAAACTAGCAACTTTTCAGGAGAGCGAAACAATTGATTGAATTTTATATACATCAATATACTAATAGATTTTTACAACTTAAAAATTGTACGAGTTTTCGCTAGCTACGTGTCGCTGATTAACTTAAACGATGCGGTTTCCGATTATCTGGAAAACGGCATCAAAATGACTAAATAGCCAAAATGTGACTTACGTGGTGTTAGAGCTTCAACAACGATATACTATTGCTTGAAGCTTGATATACGTTGTCTATGGTTTTTCATATCTCTATTTAAAAACCAGCTCAGACCTTCCCGAACTGATTTGCGTAGTGCGACGCCCTTATGTCATCTTTAGGGCTCCGTACCCAAAGGGTTAAAAATGGAACCCTATTACTAAGTCTTCGATATCTGTCTATCCAGTATGAGATCCATCCTTAAATATTAAACTTATTTTATTTTTAGCATCTATTGTAATAGCAGCAATAGAAATACATAAAAATCTGTGAAAATTTAATGTCTTCAGCTATTACCGTTCTTGAGATATAGCCTGGAGACAGACAGACAGGCATGGAAGTTTTAATAATGTTAATTTAGCCGTTAGGTATTTACCGTTTTTACCCTTTGGGCACGGACTCTTAAAAAGTAGAGATCTCTCATCTGTGTGACTTCGTTAACAAGTCTTAAAGGCATACTTCTTTAGCGTCGTCACGTACTTTTTGAAGGGTATCATATCGCGACGACACGAAGTCAAAAATGTGTGATTAGAACTGTGTTACTTGCTAGAATAAACACCGTTGACTGCCATAGAGCAGTGTTTTTTTTTGTATTTAGGAGACAAGCGAGCAGACGGAATTACCTGATGGAAAGCAACTGCCTTCGCTCATGGACATACGTCAGACGGCCTTTATGAGGGAATAGGGATAGGGGATTAGGGAAATTGGTCCATCGGTGTTGCACGCTAGTTTTTTATGTGGCCGTGGTATCACTCCGGTCGAGTCGGCCCATTCGTGCCGAAGCATGACAATTTCACGTTAGACGTGATCTGTCGATTGATTGTTAATATCTCCGTCGATTGCCTTGAGATATTTTAGTTCATAAATTAGGGACAAGTAAGAGATGATTTTTTCGAAGTATACCAACTGCTTACCGAGACACACCAGCGTGCCGCAACACAACACATGCCGCAGCACAAGCGAAACACGGTCGCCACACGGACGCCGCGCCATATGATAGCATTTATAATTACACTTTACGCGGCATGGCGAACGTGCGGCAACCGTATACACGTGATAGAAGGCCTATCGTTTCTATTCTTTGTATGTTGTCGAAAATGAGCACTTAAAATTAGTAGCTTGCAACCTTTTTCGTGCTCTATGCTCAAATGAAGTGATATATATAGATAAACTAATGTAGGGTCTACAGAGGAGACTTTAATGATAGGTACCAAATACCCATAGCGTTCCATATATCATCGCAGGTCCACCTCAAATCTCCCTCGCTAAGCGGGGCTTTGCCTTGCGCATTAATTTCTTTTACTGCCTACTTTACGATGCCTAATCCGAACGATAAATAAACTTCCACAAACTCGTGGAAAGCTAATTTTACCGCGGCCAAAAGTGGCCGCATTATTGTGCGACTTTAACAAAAAAAAAATCTGGCATAATATAAATATTTCTGAAATAATTATATTATGCCAGACTGGTCTACGTTCGTGATAAATCGAAAGGGGCGGAAAACTTTGAGGGAGGCCATTGCCAAGCAGCAGCATAGGCTTTTAAAATATATATTATTCTTGTTTTTTAATGTGTGACTCTTATTATGCATTTTATGATAGCATCTTTTTATGATCACTTTTAAGCTGAAAAGAAACTGATCGGACTTTACTGACAGCCCATACAAAAACGTCCGTGGCTCACGCCTTATAGTTTGCACAGTTCAATGTACAATTATTATGTAGATCGCGGCTGTCAGTCGCGTCCGTAAGTCGCGTCCGATCAGTCTGTTTTCCGCTTTAGAACTTTTTTATGTTGTGATACAAAAAAAGGGGACACAAATTTGACAAGTAGGTTATTCAGGGCACGACATTCTGGATAAAAGTTAGCACAACTTTTGTACTTTTATACTGTATGAAGTAAAAAAGAAACAATTTTTTTTTAACGGAATCAACACTAGTTACTTAAAATAGTCTCGTCCTAACGATGAAATTTATTTTTATATATTTGCTCACCTTTTAAACGTTCCCTGGTCTTCGACTTAACAGAAAACTAAAATTAGCCGAATCGGTTCAGATGTTCTTGAAAACTAACAGGAATCGATTTTTTAATTTATCTTTAGTACTTTTTTCAGTACTAGAGGTCGCCTTGTGGTCGAAATTCGACCTTAAATATTTAAATCCATTGTGTAGAGGAGCTTCAAAATATATAATCTATTCTTACTTCAATCACAGACTCTCTGTCTGTCTGTCACAGAATCAATTTGGCATAAAAGTCTCGTAACCTGGCCATTAATATTAATTTAATTTAGGCTAGAAACTTGGTGTTCTAAAAAGCGAGACAGGTTCTTCAGGCCAAGGTTCGGCCCCATATGGAATACTGTTCTCATCTCTGAGCAGGGTACCTAAATACCAATCGCCTTCCTCTAGATCGTTTCCAACGAAGGGTAATTAGTATCCTACGCGAAAATTTACCATCCACATCATCTTGATGAACAGTCTTCTACTGTGCGATTTTCGCGTAAGTTTCTGCCTCGCACAAACTTTAGAATGAAGTGTCACCAGAAGTATTTCCGTACCGATACGACCTGCAACTCTTCTGATTTTGTCCACGGGCGGCGGTAGTTTCTTTCCATCTGGTAACCCGTGTGCTCGTTTGCCCCCTTATTTTATAAAAAATAGAACACAGACTTTTTTTGATGTCTGTCTAAGACATTATCGTCTCATGTCAAAATATTGTAGTGCGCGTAGTGTTGTATTTAATAAAAATATGCAAGATTAAAGTATTATATAGATTCTTTAATATATAATATATAGATTCTTTAGCTTTAGACAATATTGGTTACATAAAATAAAATTATTATTAGTATTGTGTAGCTCGATCTAAAATTCAAGTTTTCGCTCGGTCAGCAGGTCAACATTTTCTCAACTTTCTCAACTTCTGTACTGTAGTTTTGTGAAGCTGTCACTCGCCAACATATCGATGCAGACTTTGTATGGGGTGACAGGTCTACATGCTATCTATGGCATGAATAACCATACACTGGCTTAAGTAGAAAATTCTTTCTTTATATTGAACTTACCAACTAAACTCTCTCTCTGCTCTCATCTCTGTGCAGAGCACCTGAATTTCATTTAATTTAGGCCAAGTTAGCCTCGAAAAAACTTGGTATTGTAAACAAAGCGAGACAGTAATTCAGTCCGAACCAACGCCTACAACTCTACAAGGCACAGGTTCGGCCTCATATAGAATACTGTCATCTCTCATCACATGTAATAATCTCATCTCAGGGGCACCTAAATACCTATTGCTCCCTCTAGATCGTATCCAGCGAAGAGCCGCTCGGATTGCCACAGAGTGTTACAAACAAGCTGGACCCCCTGGAGTTGTGTCGAGATGTAGCTTCGCTCCTCATCCTTTATAGATGTTATCACGGGGAGTGCTCAGAGAAATTCTTCGGAATCATTCCACCTGCAACTTTTCGCCATCGACCTACGCGGAAGATTTACCACCCATATCGTGTTGATGAATGGCAGTCTTCCACAGTACGATTTTCGCGTATCTTTCTGCCTCGCACAGTAAAGCTCTGGAATGAACTATCACCAGCAGTATTTCCGGACCGCTACGACCTACAAGCTTCAAGAAGAGAGCGTATTCCCTCTTAAAAGGCCGGCAACGCACATGCAACCCGAGTGTCTATGGGCGACGGTAGTTGCTTTCTATCAGGTAAACCGTTTGCTCGTGTGTCTCCTTATTTTTATAAAAAAGAAACAAATATTATATTTTTAGCGTAAGATGCTTGATGTTTTATGAAACCTTTACATTACTTTTAAATATATATTAAACTATTACAACTTAAAAAAAAGATATCTAATATGATAAGGGCCTATGTCACCACCTACTAATAACTGTCAAATAATCTAACCACAATATTTTTTGACAGATATGGTATGGATAATCTGTCAAAAACGGATAGCCTATCAGAAAGTTCATCAGTAAGTGGTGAAACAGGCCATAAGATCATAAAGCGAGTGTTAACTAAAACACTTCAATTTTTTTTGTTTTTCTAAAAGTGGTGTGAGGGTTTAAAATGTTTAGTCGACTCTAACTCGATGTTGGCAGCGTGAAACAGTTGTTTGTATATTTTATCTGCAACTTTTCCACTTTGCCATTCAAAGGTTTGAATATTGCCAATTCGCTTCGGAATTTAAAAATACAAAATGTTCTTGACGCTCCACGAAAAAGGTTTTATTTGCGTCGTTTGAAACATATAAAACTCTTTGGATATTTCGTGGATCGTCACAGGACGCTACCTGACCTGGGATAAGAAATACACATCGATTCTCTCTCTACTGTATTATGTAGCACTATTGTCGGTCCAGCAAACATTCGTATTTTCTTTTTTCATATTTATATTGATGTCAGGCTAAAATTCTTTGAATATATTTATATTTATTTTAGTATTTTTAGAGCGTGTTTGCGTTCAGTGAATACCTCAAAATCTGCTACGCGAGGTTTACAGCTCTACGTACTCGTAGCTGTGCTACAAGCTTTCGTAGCCGTGCTACGAATATTATGCAATATGACATGATTGACCGAATAACTATTTATTTTTCAATTTCTTGGAAATGGAATAACTTATTATTGACTGACTAATTAATATGTGGCTATAATAATAATTATAATCTATATTTTGTATTATCTTAACAAAAATTATATTGCTTAGAATAAAATCATTTCTATCAGATATTAACTGCGTGCGGCGACCGGCGAGCAAAACATCCAAATATTATTTCCAGCGTATGCATTACGAAATCTATACATTTGTGTGCCGACATTGATCCACTTGTACAAACAAACCGCGATCAATCCTCATAATAATATACATGAGTGTATTACATCTAAAGTCATCTTAGTAATATTATTAATTATAGAATAATTCAAATTAAAAAATAATTCAACATTATAAATGTGGCAGCAGGTTTGGGTTTTAATGACATTTGGTACACAGATTTCATTAAAATTCAATGTCATAAAGGAAAATAAATAGTAACACTTAAGGATATGTGAAAGTCTTTCACTATTAAAATTGTCCTGATGGTTCAAAAATTAGTACAATAAATCATTTATTTTCTCACCACAACTAAGATTGCTTACATTACTAAACTTAGACTATAATACTAATATTATATAAAAATCAGCTAGTTAAAGTTATTCCAGGGTCGAAACTTTAAATTTCAAGCTGGGTTATGAAGTATTGTTTTTTTTGTGACAATTGTTTTTTTTTTAATATCTGTTACACAAAATATAATTAATATTACACATTTCTTTTTGGTATTGTCGAATGTCTTTAAAATTTCTATTCTAATACGTTGTAATAAAACAAAATTGTCTGTTTCGATGAAATTAAAGCAAATATTGCCTTGTTTCGATACAAGAAACTTTTATTTGTCCGCATCACGCCATTGCAATCATAGAGTATAGAGCATTAGCATACATAGAGGTTCCATAGACCAGGGTCGCCATCTTGTTTTCTAATAAGCATCATAAATTTTAGAAATGGCGCCCCACGATCAGCTGTTACGGTTTTTGTTTTGATGTTTTATTTTAACTATATTAAGCTCTTAACAATATATTACGGAATTCACTGGCGCACTCAGAGATGAATATTAATTATTCATACCTTAATGAAACACAAAGTGTGTTTGCACTTTTTTCACTATATTTTCTTAGACACACGTGCCCATGGACACTCGTGGCATCCGAAGAGTCGCAAGTGCGTTTCCGACCTTTTTTGAGGGAATAGGGAATGGGAATAGGGATAGGGGGATTAAAGAAGGGCCACCCGCAAACTCACTGAACGAAACACAGCACAACGCTGTTTCACGCCAGTTTTCTGTGAGGCCGCGGTATCACTTCGGTCGCGGCGGCCCATTCGTGCCGAAGCGTGGCTCTCCCATGGCAAAAACAACGGTAGTAACATAAAATGTAATGCGTCGATAAAACCATCGCGACTGCCGGCAGTTCGTACTCCGTGTTAATGGTGATGAGACCACAGATAAAACTTTACAACTCCTTCAGTCACTCCGACCTTACTACAGACAAGAACGAGAATCGAATAAACTCGACCCGACCCGACAAACGTTGTTTTGCCAAAAAAAAAATTAGGGTTGTACTACCCCTACAATTTGGAGGGATGAAAAATAGATGTTGGCCGATTCTCATAGATGCCGGATAAGCCCCAAAAATTTCATCAAAATCGGCCAACCGTTTCGGAGGAGTATGTCAACGAAAACTGTGACACGAGAATTTTATATGTTAGATTTTTAATCCGTGTTTTTGTTAGCTACTTCATTTCCAAAAATCAAGTCGATTGGTTGCTTCGTTAGGGTGTGAAGGAAGGACAAACAAAAAAAACAAATATGATTTCCTATTGAGGGTATCAATATCATGACTATGAAGACTTAGTCTTCTTTCTTAGTATTTTCTTTTTTTTCACATAGTTTTCCGACAACCACTCTAGGTCACGACTGTGAAATCCACCGCACTTTATAATCAGAATCGAGAAGTTTAAAGTTTGACCAGAAATATTCGAGTTTGATCGCGAGTACGGATCGCGCTTAAATAATGAACTGAAAAAAAATTTTGAAAATCGGTTCACAAACGGCGGAGCTATGGTTGAACATACATTAAAAAAAATCCACAGCCGAACATAACCTCCTCGTTTTTGGAAGTCGGTTAAAAATTAAAGCCTCCTCCACAGAGGCGCGATATTACGATTGTGCGATATCGCAATAACGCATGCGATATTATTTGCCGATAATAACGACCTGTCGAAAGCTCATGCCGGCAAACTGCATCTCTTCTGATGTTGCGAGTGCCCATGGGCGACGATAGTTGCTTTCCATCAAGATATAAACAACGAACATTTTTATATCTCCATCTAGGTCCAGTCTTTCCCAAAGTGGGCGATAACGCCCCCTTGTGGGCGCTGCAGGTCTCAAGGGGGGCGGTAAGAGACCCAGA
>JAOTAV010000686.1:0-10372 GCA_026546445.1 Cyclargus thomasi | reverse complement strand
TGTGCGTAGCGTTTTATTTATTAAAAATATGTAAGATAAAAGCATATTTTAAAATAATATTGGTATTCCACGCTCCTTCCTTTTTTAAATAAAAAAAAGGGGGCATACGAGTAAACGGGTTACCTGATGGAAAGCAACTACCGCCGCCCATACACACTCGCAACATCAGGGTCGCATGTGTGTTGCCGGCCTTTTAAGAGGGAATACGCTCCCTTCTTGGATGCTCCTCCTCCATATCAACTATAACTGGGAGAAATTTCACGCTTTTACATCTACGCGACTTTCGTCAAAAGGGCTACAAAGCTTTTCTTATTCTTAACTTTTCGTACCTCTGTCAGTTGAGTGCATACTTGCTTTCTTGCACGGGATTTTAGGTTTTTACTTTTCAGCTTTGCGTTGAGATATTCGTTGATTCAGCTTTGACTTTATTGAGGCTTAATATAATTTTAGACAGTATTTACCAAAAAGACACAAACGTTTATAATATGGTCCCTTATTTATGATTGAATAAATAAATAAAACACATCAATTTTAACCCGTTTGCAGTCGGGTAAAAACGCGTAAATACATTCTGTAATAAATTAACCATGTTGATAACAAATTACATAAAAACTTTGAAAAAACAACTAGAACGTTGTCAGCAAACAATGCAGTGAATGGTATTCTGAAAAATGCGAGCAAAAAAACGGCCAAGCGCCAGTCGTGCTGGAGCACGAGGTTCCGTGAAAATCTGCAAAAACTCACAACTTGTTACAATGCGAATGTAATTTGTTGAATTTACGTATGAAAAGTGCCAGTGAGCGTGTTTAAAAAACCTTCACCTACCTAAATGTATTGGTAATAGTAATAAGCACGGAAATATTTGTTTTTATCACAAATTTTATAATATTAATACTATTTATACTGAATCTGGGTGAATTTTTTGGGTTTAACTTAGCGATTAAAATCGTTGGGTACAATAAATATCTAGTCAAATTAAAGTTTATGATAACCGCCCTTGCCAGTAGCTTTGTAGGCCATGAGAGTCTAGAAAATGTTTATTTCGATTACGGAACCCCGTCAGTTTCAGGGACTTTCGAACTGCTGCAATTCAGATACCTGGGATTAACGCGAGTTCTGAACTAAGTTGCGCTTTAACGACGCAAAAACACACTTCCCCCTTCCCCCCCCCCCTACACTACGAAAATGTTTTTTCAAGTAATAATTGGGTGGCCAATTAATATTTGTGAATTTAAAGTTTTTGTAGAGTCATAGAGAAATTATATTAGTGACTTTTAATCAGTTGTTTTATCGCCCAATTCCAGCAAAGGTAAGATGACAAAATAAATACCCATACTGAAACCGGCACTGAAATTGTAATTTTTTCTGTACTAAAATTCATACAAATAACCATATCCATAATCCATATACTAATAATATAAAGTGTGTCTGTCTGTTACCTCTTCACGCCGATAATAGGTTACTTTTTATTCATTAAAAAAAATCATATAAATTAAAACGGTTTCTTCGCGATGAACGAGTTTTGATGGCCGTAAGCATCATCTATATACAAAACAGTAAAATTGGCGTGTCTGTACAATTAATAATTTTACAAGCTAATCAATGTGGGGGGTTTAGAAACAATCATGGAACACAAATCAACATGGAACAAAAAAAGTTGTCTGTTTGTCTGTTTATCTGTTTGTACGCGCTAATCTCTGGAACTGCTGAACGGATTCGAATAAATCTTTTTTTATTTAATAGCTTCTAATCTAGGCAACACCTAGGATATTTTTTATCCCGGGAAAATGTACGGTTCCCGTGATATTCTCGTTACAAATTTTCGCGCAGAAGTTGCGGGCATCATCTAGTATAACACAAAAAATAGTGTGTAAAGTCTCTTTTACAACATAAACTAAATACGTAACAAATTTCTATAACAGGTGTAACGTATTTTTAAAGCCTTAATTTAAATGAAGATCTCGTAGAGCGCTCGTGGCGCCCTCTTGTGAGGGTAAGAGGGGAAACTAGGGCATGCAAGGGCCATGTTATCATAATAAGGCTTAATCAACTTTATCACACCCATCCCATCGTCGTACCGCAGTTGTTTCACATAAAATATCCATAATGAAGTGATGAGTGAAGAACCGGCCAAGTGCGAGTTGGACTTGGAAGGGTTCCTTAGGAAAGCGCGTACTCAGAATCGAAAACGTCTAAAGTTGATTAGAAAATAAAACATCAAGGACTCTATACATGTAGGTTAATGTGATAAGGCGGTGGAGACATGCTCCTTAAAAGCCTTCCCGCCAAATTGAGCACGCAGCACGTAACTCAATCACTCAATATACCTGAAAATTCCTTTTGCTGACGGAAAATGACAGTAATTATACTGTACGATCCAAATCGTACATCAAGCATTCTAGGGTTATTTCGGAGTCAGCGTTTCTGATGCGCTCGTAATTAGTTAATTTATGTAAAAACAGTTCGCATCGATCAATCAAGGCGATCGCGCGTGCTCGCACATCCGGGTCATTTGATCATATCAAGGATCAATAAATATCAAGTACCAGTCATATCAAGTAAATCGTTTTATTTAAATCTATCAAGTAAAAGTGTGTAGAGTCAATCAAGGACGCTACAGTCCTCATTTGGAATATGCCTCACAAGTTTGAAATCCTATGTATAAAGATTATATAAGATCGCATTGAAAACATCCAAAAACTTAACTTCTTCGCCAGTTGCGGTGGTACTGTTCCCAATGGTGGTACAGTAGTGATATAAATTATCGGGCATGCAGAGATTTTCAGGCAACAAGTCCTGGCATCTTGACGATCCAATTTTCCGCTCTCCGTTGTCGAGGGTAACGTCCATCAAGTAGCAGTTCAGAATAGTGCACAAAGAGTGCTGGAACATACTAAATGGCATGCAGCGATCTAGTCGCGGATCAATTCCTCTTGATATTTCATACAACTTGATCTATGTAGCCTGCGAACTCGATGTTTTGGCTATACACCTCCTGAACAAGTATGCTTAAATATTATTATTATTTTTAATGTTTCCATGTACTTGATTGTGCACAATAAAGTATATTTTCATTTCAGTTTCAAGTATTGAGGTTGTGTGTGGGCCTAGGTCATATAATGGCTCATCCACAGGGTTGATTTATTCTCTACACCTAAAGTCAATCGACGCTCCAGCGTCAGTTTTTGACTTTTTTAGCTTCAATTTCCTAGATTTCCAGGCTTGACTTCTGTTGGTAGGCTTTTGCGGTTGGCGTGGACGCTCTTCAAATTCTCGGGCATCAGCCCCGTTTTCTTCAGCTGCTCTTCTCTGCTGGTATTCGTATGCACGCCGCTGATTTCGTGAACCACTAACCGGTTTTCCAGGCTGAATTGGCTTGACGATTCTTCCATTTCTACGAGTAGACATCCTGTCATATACTTTCAAAGTTTTGCTTCGGTAGAATTGGACCATACGTCATAGTAGCCAGCGGTTTGGAGGCAGTCAGTCCAACTCTACCTGGGATCAGATGGCATCGCGCGAGTAGCAGACATCCAGACGATATCAGGGACTTTACGGCGCGATTATAACCGGCTTTGCCCATTACCAATTTTAGAATCTTCGCTTCCAATGGGGCCACCATATATGTATATATGTATATATATATGTATATTTTATACGTAATAGCTGCTAAAGCACAACTCCAAATGTTTAATGTAAGTTCAATATTAATTGTAACTGTTATTCTTAGCTTACATCTATAGTGCCTATTATGTTTGAGTTTACTTATTCAGTTTCTATTTGCGAGGACCTGTAATTGGCTACTTAGTATATATTTAAGTTATTTATTGTCCTTATTGATAGCTGTTGGTCATGCTGATAAAGAAAATAATAAGAAAAAACGATCGAGTTCATTCTATTAATAATAGTGTTCATACGATTTAAATAACTTCATGGTTTTTTTAGTTACCAAAGTCAAGTAAGGTCTTTAAGGGACGCAGCTCAGTTAACTTTACTTCCCTTTGCCTCCTGGCTCTGGTAATTAATTCTCGTAATTTCTGACAACACTGACTGATAGCGTGAACTCACCCAGCCGTGAGTGCCTGGTCGAGGTGGTGTGTGGAGCGCGCGGTCTGCTCCAGTAGCAGCTGCTCGAGGCGTCGGGCTTCACCCTCCCGCGCGCCCCCCGCCGCCACCCGCGCCGCCTCCGCGCGCGCCGCCTCGTCCCGCGTCGCGCGCACCTCCCGACCCAGACTGCCTACCAGATCTTGAAAAATATACAAATATTTAAATCCTTACTAATGTATTCCCTTTTCCCTCATAGAGGCCGGCATCCATAGGTGACGGTAGTTGCTTTCCATGAGGTAGAAGGTCTGCTCGCTTGCCCCCTAAATATTATAAAAAAAAGACGTGCTAGGCGGAGACAAGTAACACTGTATTGGCTGTTTCAATGTTTTAACGTTTCCGTATCTTAATTGTAAACAAGATCCTATTACTAAGAATTCGATGTTCATCCGTCTGTCTGTTTCCAGGCTGTGCCTCTATAACAGTAATAACTAGAGTTTAAATGAAAAAATATACCCATTAAGCTATCCAACTTCTGCTCCAGGGCGTCGATTCTAGCTTTAGAGACGTAGTCGGCGGGTAAACGCTCGGGCGCGGCAGTGGGCGCTGCCACGGGGGCAGCGGGTGGGATGGGTGCGCTGTAGGGCGCCGCAAGGGGCGTCAGGGGCGCCGGCAGCGAGGAGTTGAGCGACGTGTTCACGCTTTGGTTGCTCGACTTGTCGCTCGAAGCTTTCCGTTGATTCGCCTCTGTTATATGTGCCAGGGAAATTTTTGGCCACGATGTGTCGTTTCCTGTTAAAAAAAACCCAAACGATCTCCTTGTTTTAAATACTTTTTGTTACGAAAAACGATATAATTATTGTATAAACAATTTTATTAGCAAGGACGTTAATAAATCAAAGTGGCTCACCAGGGTGAGGCAGCTCTGGTGCCGATGGTTCTGGCGGGGCGAACGCCGGCGGCGGGTAGAGAGGCTCCGCCCCCGAGCTCCCGCCGTCAGTCACGATCGCAACTGCCATGATCGGCGTCGTGTCCTCCTACAAAACATAAGGAGAGATACTAATACATTTTAAAATTAAAATGTCATTCATATAACGAAGTTTTCCGCCTTCCAATTCGATATTTGGTGACATAACATTCAGTGGGTTGGGCATGGAGACGATTTTTTAAGCAGCACCACTCGTTTTGTCATGCTCGTATCATTATTACGACCGCGTAAGTTGTGATCTGTTTGCTCGTTGTCATAATGCAACTAACTTACTCAGATCCGCAATCTGGCTCTGAATTAACTTCTTTAATAGTACGTGAAATCATACCCTCGCGTAGAAGGTCTCGTCGCTGTGTCCCATGATCTGCTGCACCTCGAGGCTGGGGCTGGACCCGCCCGACACCTGCTTGCTGTCCGCGATGGACGGGATCTCTTCAACCACTACAATGGTACGATATTATTAAAATGTACTTGTTAAGTTCACTCTACTGACTAGAATTTAAAGATCTATGCAGTGTTACAAAAATTATTAAAGCGTGGACAATGTTTATGGAAGGAGCTTGCAATTAGCGACACTATACTGCAACAAAGACCACAACTGAATATTCTACGTATAAAATTATTTCGGACTTGACCATGCCCGCAACTCGGTTGCGCCAAAATTAGTTTATCGCGCGCGAGCCGTACATTTTTTAGGGAAACTTCCCCGGGACTCAAAGTATCTCCATTCATACAGGTACGCTGGACTGATGATAAGCCTAGCCTTGGTGAGGCGATTTGATTTGCGCCATTTTGGCGCTGATGGCAGAGGTGGGCGAGAATGGAACTAATAATAGAGGCGATAAGCCAAAATATTATATCAATAAGAATGTTTAATGCAGCTCACTTAAAATATTATTATGTGATTGTAGACTGACAGAACTAGGTAAGGTTTCTATAGGAAATAATAATATATCTGCAATACAGTAACATTATTAATTACTTTCACGCAGTTATAAGTCACATATTTAAATAAAAGTTTGATCGACGGAAAACTTCCAGCACTATTGAATGTCATTATTTTCATAACTAAGCGGCCATTTGCAATTTACGTCAAATTTAGTTCTTTTTCCACCCACGCGGCGCTTCAAATCGGCACAAGGAAGAGCTGTCATTGTAAGGGGTATCGTCGGTCCAGCGTATTTTTATGGAGGCCAATAGAACTATCACTTACCGGGTGGCACGGCGGGCAGGCGCGCCTTGGTCGCTATCTCCGGCGTCGCCGACAGCGGAGGGTCGTCATCGTCACGCTTGCTCGGCGAACTGTTACAATCACAAGTTGTAGGTGTATAACTTATAAATTTTCTATTATAGCTGGTCTATATATACTAACTTTTATCCGCGGCCACGCTTGTATATATATAAAGAACTGGTAGCAATTTTTGACTAGGTATTCAAGGCAAGCTAAAAACTAGTAATATTATATATCTCCTATTACACCCCAATACTGAACAAAGCAGGGCAAAAACAATTATAAAAAAAAAACAAAAATATGTCTTGGAATCTTGTTCTGTTTAGTGTTGAAAAAGCCTGTATTAAAATTTTCCTATATCAAGTTGCCATAAAAACAATTTTTGCAAACTATTTTTGTACGCGCCTGGCATTGTTAAAATAAAACCCCGCAACTTCTGGCTCATCTTTTTTTATACTTTAAAGATTTTATTCAATTTTGGAATATTTTTTTTACTCTATGTAAAATGTATGGTAGGCCCCACTTCTCAGTCTGCAGTGTCATGTTGGGGTGTAATAGGAGAATTATATGACAAGGTTTCAGCTTGCCTCAAATGCCTACTCAAATTTCGCTATCAGCTCGTATTATAGGTAGTATTTTCATAGAAACTATTGTTGTGTGAGATATACATATCTCTATAATGTGAAGACTGACTGTAGGCATAATATCATTATGTCAGGATTGTATATCATACCTAAACGCATCCGGAGTCATGAGGTTGAGCGAGGGCATGGTGGGTGACTCGGGCCGCTGCACCATGAGGCTGCCGGGCTGCGTCTGTAATACATACAATAGTGAGACCACGGAAACCTTCGATCAAATATAAAGATTCGCAGTTGCCGTCTAAAAAGTGACACCGACGTATTCGCGCTTATACACTAGTCTCTGCTCCTAGTCGCTCCGAGACCGCGATTATCGATCGATCGAATTTTTGTACGATTGTGAGCTTTAACTCAACTCAACTTAATTTAGTCCAGCTAAATTAGTAATATTACTCGGATAGTGCTAGTATATATATACGCATATGCGTTAACATCTGTTGCCAACGTGTCTAACTGACCTGCGAGCGCATGAGCAGGTTTTTGAGCTGCTGTGTTTGCTGCTGCAGGATGCTGGACGGCACGGCGCTCGTCTCCGCCACCTCCTCGCCGAGACCCTCGCTCTCCTCGAGAGTCAACGCCTCCAGATCTAAGTATAAAACACTTTATAAAGTGCCGCCGAATTTTTCTGATAAAAACGAAAGTAATGATCAATTGAAGCCAAAAAGTTTATTTCTTTGCTTGTTTTAACGCGCTTATCCCAGGAACTACTGACCGGAATTGAAAAATTCTTTCTGTGTTTGTTAGTCCATTTATCGAGGAAGGATAAAGGCTATATAACATCACGTTACGACCAATAGGAGCCGAACAGTAATCAAAAAAAAATGTTAATACATGATAATTTATAAAGTTTCACGCAGACATATTGTGTTTTTGCTCAAGATTGGCGGTTAATTACCGTCTCTCAATTATTAAAAAAAAATGTATACAAACCGCGATTGTCAACAGCAAAGTGACAACACAACGCTTTGTTTACAATCGCGTTTTATATGGAATTGACAGATTTTTTGACAAAGGGTTAATGAACCATACCGCCAATCTTGAGCGAATGCATAATAGTCGAGGGCGACATCTAGTTACGGAAAAATTTCGGCAGGACTTCATAGGAGGTGAAAGATATCACCTGGCAGGTGTGCGAGGGGCGCGGGCGGGGCGTACAGCAGCGTGCCCTCCTGCAGGCCCTTAGGCTGCACGATGTACAACCGCACGCGCACCAGCCGCGACAGCTGCGGCGACCCGCCGTCGCTGCCCTGCGACAACACTATACCTCAACAACGATACCATGATGTATTTTGAAGAACTGCATGAAACGGACTAACTAATATTTCATAACTTAAAAACGATCATAAGACCACTTTCATAATTTATTACAAACATTGTGATTTTGATTTACCGTTACCCTGATCTATACATTTAATACATAACAAAAGAGTAAAATTGGCGTGTCTGTGTTTGTCAATTGTGCATGGAGCACATCAATCATCGAGCATATAACCAAACGAGCGGAAATTTTTATTAGTTTTGTTCGGAAAAAAATCCGGTCAAAGCCACTGCGCTCTGATTGGCCGGAAGTGTCAGAGCAAGTACACACAGGTCTGTTATTGGTGCGTACTGTTTTAATGTGAACGTTAGTTAGTTGACGGTTAATTTATCAGTGTCAAAACACTGATAACTTTCGGACACGGATGGCTCACATTAATAATATAAATAATAATATCTATGGACGCTTCACACCACGTCAATCTGGCCCCGAAGGACTTGTGTTACAGGTATCAGACAACGGAAATATATTTAATACTTTTATATTTTATACTATGCACATATTTAAGATTTTTATTATATAATACACATCCATGACCCAGGAACATTGAAAAACTTTTTGCTCCGTCGGCGGGACTCGAACTCGAGACCCCCGGCGTGAGCTACTAAGGTGCTCACCCACTGCGCCACAGAGGGTACTTCTCTATTGGTTATATAAGGTTGTCTTACATTGTTGTGTAGGTCGAAGTCGTCGGGCGAGTGTGCGGTGTCGTCGCCGTTACCGTTGCTGTGGTAGGGCTCGTCGCATCGGGACTCCGACTTCGCCTGCTGCTCCTCTGTACAACGATAAAAGTATTTTAGTACTATCTGTTGCGTGATAGTTTAGCTGTAAAGAGAAGATGTACCTGTCTTATGTGCAATATAAGCAAAAGTGACACTGGAGATTTTTCTTTCAATGCTGATTGAATTGATTCGTATTTTTCAATGCTCCACATTCAATCTCTCACCATATCCTCTTATACTGTCCCAATCATCATAGTAAACTGGACTTATTATTATGAATGTTGTTTGGCACAGAAAAAAGATCACGGGAAATATTCTTGGCAATTTTTTGCTGGAAAATGTATGCGCTGTGACGTCCAGTTTCTTCTAAGGACTCTCACACGTAACGACACGACTCTCACAACAACGGGAGCCCTAATTTATCATACAATTTTCACAACCCATTGCACACACACACTAATGAAACTTGTATAAGGCCCACATTGCTGCGTCCTCGCCCCAATACAAAGCTTAAATCCGATAAATACATACCGGCATCCACAATACAGAAACTGAGCACCGGGTACGGCAGCAGGAACTCCGATATGCTCTTGCAGTACGCCTCACTGTCATCGCTGTCCCGGATCATGTTGAGGACGTAGAGACTGCGGTTGTCGAAGTCCGACAGCAGCAGGTAGCTGGCGCTGGAGTCCAGCATGGCCTTCATTCCGCTGGTGGTGATGGTGGGCTGGAAGGTGATGGTCTGGAGGCACGCCCATGACTTGCACGTCCATATCTTGATCGACGTGTTGTTGTCCGCTCCCGTAACGGCGAACTTCCAGAACTGCTCGCTGCGAAGTAAGAGTTAGAATTGAAATGTTCCGAGGTGTCCTCATACCAGTCAATGTACCGTAAAATGTACTGTGAATGATAGTTATTATAGAATAGGTGATTTGAAAAACTTTATAAGTAACGTTTTTTCTTGCTTTTTTGCTGATAATTGACAGATGACTTTCAGGTGATGAAAAAGAGCCTAAAGACGTTAACACAAGTTTGTGTCGTGTGACAGAAAATACCGGTAGCACACAGTATTATTGGTTTAGTCTGTATAATTTTTAAGAGCGTCCGTAGCCTAGTGGGTTCGCACTCGAGAGATGAATAGATGAGTCGCGTGAAACGGCGTTGTGCTGTGTTTCGTTCAGTGAGTAAGTTTACCGGTGGCCCAACTTTCCTAATCCCACTATCCCAATTCCGTCATAAGGGCCGGCAACGCATTTGCGACTCTTCGGATGTCACGAGTGTCAAGGGCGACGGCAGTTGCTTTCCATCAGCTAAAATTACATTAAAGAAAAAATTTTTTTAAGTTAAATCTTCAATATATATAAAAGAAAGTCGTGTTAGTTACACCACTTATAACTCAAGAACGGCAGAACAGATTTGGCTGAAAAT
>JAOTAV010000685.1:0-10373 GCA_026546445.1 Cyclargus thomasi | reverse complement strand
GCAGACGTTGTCCTGCCGAGCTATTTTGTGAATCTAAACCATTCTCAGATCCCCTTGAACACACACAAAAAAATTCACCAAAATCGGTCCAGTCGTTTTAGAGAAGTTCAGTGACATACACACTCACAGAAGAAATATATATTAAGATTTGCTCCTAATATATTAAAGGCGAAATTAATTAAATATTTGAAAGTAGCACTGGTGCAACAAATATGTTTTTTTTATTTCTTTAGTCAATAATAAATTAATAAAGTCGATGCGCTTCGAGAGGCGCGAGGGAGACGATGGTTCGAAACAAAGTAGTAAAACAGTTTTTTGTTAAATTTTCTTTTAAAAATTTAGATCTTTTTAGTAAATCTAACACTTTTAGAAATACGTTTTTCCAATTTTATGCTATCTATGGGACCCTTCGTGCGCGAGTCCAACTCGCACTTGGCTGGCTTTTTGAATGACGGAAAATGCGCTAATTTAGAATGCATTAGCGCATTATTTATTAGGTGACCTAAGGTGTTCATAACCTATATTATAAACTAAATGACGTCCGCAACTCCGTTGCGCCAAAATAAGTTGATCGTACGGGATACTTGGAGTCAACGTATCTCTATACCTTACAACAAAATCAATTCAGTGGTTTGGGCGTAAAAAGATAACAGGCAGACAGACAGATCGACACACTTTCCGACGAATTTACAATATTAGTATTGATATGGTTAGTTAAGCATGGTATTACAAATTTGACTTTATTGTTAATTTTAGGTTTTATTACTAAAGAACACCAATAAAACGCTAGGAAACTTTTTAAGCTTTAATAATCGTCCTTTCTATTTTTCTGTAAAGTATGCCCTGGTCACACAATAAAATACATTACTCTTGTCTAGCTTGGACAGATGTGTATGTATGTGTGTATAAGGATCAGTCCTAAGTCGGATTATGTCGGACGGATCTGTGATTCTCTGAGGTCGGGAATATTAGGAATTTTCATACACAACAGATTGTTATAATCTTACAAAATAAGAATGATACTAACTAATTTATAAACACTAATTGTTGAAAAACAAAGTGAAATCAGTGGACGAGAGTAATGTTATAATCTGATTAGCGCAATAAGATTCAGAGTAAAAGTAATAAAAAAGAACAAGATTTTTTGCTCTGCTTCTGTGCATAATTCTCCTGTGCATGTTTAAGTCAGATTTTCTTATAATGAAAGAAAATCGGACACTTATTTAAATACTACAATAGAAATTATTTCTAGACGCAATTTAGGTTTAAAACATTACACATGAATAAACCCTTAAAAGTGCCCCTAAAAATTATTCAAGTGACCCCCAAAAGGTATGAATCGATGCACGCATACATACGCGTGGTATACACGCACACATACGCGCGGCCGATTATCCGGATTAACCGTGCGGATCAACCCTGTGTCGCCCGGAGATAAAACTACCCTCCGCATTCACACTTAGAACACGCCGTATACGACCAGAGGGTGATACTGTTTTACCACCCTAATCTAGCATTTTATATTGTTTTGTAAAACCTAGGTGATGATGCAGATTCTAGGATGATTTTGAAGAATTCCCAAACGAGTTAATGTGTTTAAAACTTACCTACTATTGTAAACTTTAATATAAAAGTTGTATATGCGTGCAGTACTTCGTCCGGTACAAATATATGTACCATACAAAGGACGAGATATATCTTGTCCTTGATTATAGTATTGAATACACGTAACTTTAAGCCTGATTAGCGCAATCGGACCAAATAGTACAGACAATTGTCAATTCACACACAAAGAATGGGATCATCCATAAAGTACGTCACACGTATAGGTCGAGGTGTGACATGGTGTGACAAAGGGGTGGAAGGTCATCAATTTGTGACAAAACATTTCAAATTATGAAATTTGATATATTGATGTCGTTCAAAATTTTAGGTGCACATTTTGGGACTTCACAACTCATAATCGGACGGGGGGGTCCTCAGAAATGTGACCATCCGTGATAAGGGTGGAGCGGAGGGGTCTGAAAACCATGTTTGTGTGACGTACAAAACAATTAAGTACCTAAATATTTTACCGGTAATAAATAAAAACTTTATGCTATTAAGTAAAGATAATAATAATTTCACATATTAACACAACCAAATGATTCTACGGTTCACGCATGCACGCATATTATTAAAAAAATACGGCACACTAAAAAATAAATCGGCTTATCTTTATAAAAGCGACTTAATCTCTCGTACGGTCGGAGGAAAAATTAATAAATCTAGCTGGAATTTAACGGGGATTAGCTTGAGCGAACTAGAATTGTCTGTTTATTTAAATATCATGAAATGATGGTCTGATTATTATCAACGTGTAAATTAGTTAATGATTCAATCTGTGATGATTGTATAGTACATATTTTTACTGTGATCGAAATCTTTTCAGCTTTCTTGTTTGAGCTAGATTTTATTGTGTCATTTATGTTGTTTCATTAAAAAAAAATATATTCTACTTCCAAAAAATATTACTTTGTTTTACTAAACCTCTGTCACATTCAGCCATTATAGAAACAGTTACAGTATAGTTTAATTTCGCAAAAACTATTAAATATCCGAAGGTTGACACTCTACCAAATTTAGAGTAAAATAATAATATCTTTTAACCCTAAATTAATTATTTAATAATAATAGTATACATATTAATGTTATGTAAATATAATAATATTAAGAAGCGTGACTGACTGATATTAGAAAATTATTTTTTTAGAGTTTCCTTGGTACTAAAAGAAAGAGAAAAACAAAGAATATGGACGAAAATATACATAGACAACCCTTTTTAATAATAAAAATAAATTAATAATTTAATGATAATAAGGTAAATTATCCGTTGTCATTTAATTACAGTAAAATATATAATGTGCTAGATACTGTTTTTCCGACGGTACATTGAAATCTAAAAAGATATATCTGTCGGCTTTAATCTGTAGGCATTGTGCAATCGCTAATCGCGGATCGACGCAGGAGACTTGAAATTAATAATGATTTATACCGACGATTAGGAGTATTAGGTAGAACTCGCCACTGTACTCGGCAGACCGAGACGGACAAGGGAGTTTCATATCTAAAATCTAAAACATAAGACTCAATATCGAATGACAAATACTAGTTTAAGCCACCGATTCTTCTGCGGACCGCGATATAACGGACAAAGGAATTTAAAATGTATCAACTGGGTAATAAGATTTATTTTTAAGCGCGGTAATGAACAGGTGATAGACTGGATGTAGTGGATATGTATAGGGATAATAAGTTAAATCAACGACAAATAAATGGCTTTAAAACGGTACAATGGGGTGTCCTTCGCCTTCGTGTGATTTCAAGATTCGACTTTTGAGCGCCAATCGGTTGTTTTGTTTAAAAAATAAAACATGCCAAATTCTATACGGATATATTCAGTTATTCCTATCAATCTTATTAATCCAGATAATCCTAATTTTTTTAATGATATTTAGGGGGCAAGCGAGCAGACGGGTTACCTGATGGGAAGCAACTGCCGTCACCCATGAACACTCATGACATCCGAAGAGTTGCAAGGGCGTTGCCGGCCTTTTCGAGGGAATAGCGAATGGGAATAGGGATAGGGGGATTAGGTAAGTTAGGCCACTGGTAAACTCACTCATTTAACGAAACACAGCACAACTCCGTTCACGCCAGTTTTCGTCGAGCCGGCCCATTAGTGCCGAAGCATGGCTCTACAACATCAATGAGTATCCGTATTATATACTTGAGATCGGAAAATATCTTATTGGTACAATAAGATCTGATAACTTTTTCACTTTAAAAGAAGCAATTGGAAAATATCGCACAACAAAGTCAACTTAAGTCAGTCAACTTAATACAACTCTTTACAACCAAATGACATGGTACAACTGTGTTACAACACAGAATACATAATAGTGACTAGTCACACCATAATCGTGTAGCGGGTATATCGCCTTATACCCGTTTTCGTCCGTCTACGGCGCCTACGGGACTGAATGCGTATTATATTCATATGAAGAAGAAGTTTGCGTGTGACAATGCAATTGCCGCGTTGTGAGAAAGGGGTTTTTTGCATAAACATTCTGCGAATAAGAGAGATGATCTGATAAAACCAACAACACTGTTGATCAATTTGAATACGCATCGCTTCCGCTCGCGTGGAAATGTACTTACGTGTCAAATGGTAATTGCTCGTCAAGTTATAATGTGAAAGTGAAGGTAAAATGTTTACCAATTGTAATTTTGAATCAAAAATTTGCAATGGCCAGCCCAAGCCATGTCATTCGCGGGAAACTTCTACTGAATACTGCTTCTGTTAGATAAGTGTCTATATAATATTTACGCGAGCGGAAAACTTTGTACCCCTTTTTACGAAAGACGCGTAGACGTTAAAGCATGAATATCTGTCATAGTTATAGCTGATATGGAGGAGAAGCGTACAATACCAAAATTATTTAAAAATATGCTTTTATCTTACATATATTTTTAATAAATATAACGCTACGCACACTACAACATGCACACTATAATATTTTGACATGACATGATAATCATACACGAAATATCATTTTGACGTCTGTGTTTTTTTTTAATCTGATGGCCTGGCTGGTAACAAAACCTATATGCCAAATTGAAGTTTGTGATTGAATTAAGAATAGATTAGAGTCCTTTTAAAGCTCTTTACTAAAACTTTATATCTATTATATAAAAATAATCTATTATATAAAAATAAGTCGGGTTTTCCTTCCTAACGAACTTCCTCCAGGACATTTAAACCGATTCTTACAGTTTTGCTTCCGTTAGAAAGATCTCAGGCTCCGTGAGATTTATAGCAAAAATATTCCGGAAAAATTTCAGGAGAAATGCACGTAAACAGGGAAAATCATTTTACAAATACAGCGCCATCTCTGATACCAGGCACACACTACAGCGGCGCTTAACAGCTACTCATTGTACTACACTACATTTCACATACAAGAGTTTAGAAAAGTAATTGCGGGTTCTGTTAAGAAATCACTAGGGGTGATAAGCATTTAATTTTGTTATAGAAAATAACAATTCTCACCTTTGTTACCACGCGGACAGAGTCGCAGGCAGTTTAAATGTTTATGGTCGAATATCGACCATAGGGCGACCTCTATTTTACTACTATACTAATATTTAATAAGTATTCTGTGGTACTATTTACTACTCGGAACACCACAAAACCCAAATTTTTAAAATAAATAGCACCAAAACATAAGTGAGCAATTGTAAGTCAAAGAGTAAAACTAATTTGCCAAATTATGCTCTTCTTTGTAATTTGGTGGATTTGAAATAACGTACCTACCAAAGCTTCTGTGAGCACTTACAACCAGGTGAAACATACGCCCGTTTAAATCTACATGCAGTGCTTTGAATAAAACATAAGACATTAGGATTAAATGCAATGTACTGCGTACGTCGGATTATGCTTTGAAGCGCTTAGCGGATGTCCCGGATTAGTTTTAAGGGGTAAAAGAACTGGAGGGAGACAGCTATACCGGCACCAACGGGTGGGAGAGAGACAGAAGGAGATTTAGCGATTATGATTTATAAGAATGGAAAATGAGGGGACTATAGGTTCACGGGTTCATGCTCTTGTATTGGGCAAACATTACGGTCGGCCTTAAAAAATAGCTGGTATCTTGGTTATGTCGGTTTTACAAAAAAGTCTAAGCTTTCGTATCTCTCCAACCAGAATGCGGAACTCCAGTTGAAAAGAGAAACCAAAACTTCAGACAAATGACATCGAATGCCTCTAGTTTGATCTTGTAATAAATGTTACACGTTTTTTTATGAGTATTTTTTTTATCGCATTTGGTCCGATAAAGCTATGTCAAAAACTGTTTTTTCGTTCTTAAAATTTTTGTTTCGTTTAGGCCTAAGATCACTAAAACTAAAATGTGTTATATCAAATATTATAAAGATTTACAGTTGCCGTCTAAAACCGGCAACGTGGCACCGGCAAAACCGCGCTTAAGCGCTATTCCGCTCCTAGTCGTTTCGAGACCGCGATTTTAACTTTTGTATGATTGCGAGCTTTAACTCGTTATATCTGGTTTACTCGTATTAAGTTTATGAGTACTTTACTAAATTTTAACTTAACTTTAAATTATTAACTGCATGTAAACACAAAATTTAGTAGTAGTTGCAAGTTTAGTCACCTAAAATTAAGTTAAAATTTAGTCAACTACTATTTTTCAATACACTTGATTTTGATTTAAGTTGTTTTGTGTCAGATAGTCTTGGTGTCATTATTTTATCCAATTTTGAAGGGATATGTGCATGTCTTGAATATTTGATCGAAGGAAATAGCGGCGTTACCAGCGTGGAAATTATTTAACATAAGGGAGCACTTATTCCGAATAGAAGGTAGCCGAATAATATAAGTCAGCTACACCCTTTCTGTACCTATGCCGAATTTCGTCAAAACGCTTTCAGCAGTTTGGTGTTCGGAGAACATCCAAACAAACTTTCACGTGTATGTAATAGGATAAAGGGATTCTGATATGCATTATTATGTATCGGACGTCCACCTATTCAATTACCAGAGATTATCTGACAGAACGAAGCAGGCGCGTGACTACCAATAAGCAGATATATATACGACGCCTTTGGATCATAGTTGGTTTCTTGTCAAATTATATGTCCTTACATGGGTATATTATGTTTAGAGCAATTTTTTAATGATATTTAGGGGGCAAGCGAGCAGATGCGTTACCTGATGGAAAGCAACTGCCGTCGCCCATGGACACTCGCGACATCCGAAATGTCGCAAGTGCGTTGCCGGCTTTTATGAGGGAATAGGGAATGGAAAATAGAGATAAGGGATTATGGAAGTTGGGCCACCGGTAAACTCACACACTGAACGAAACACAGCACAACGCCGTTTCACGCCAGTTTTCTGTGAGGCCATGATATCACTCCGGTCAAGCCGGCCCATTCGTGCCGAAGTGGCTGTCCCCTGAGCATCCGTATTATGTGCTTGAGATCTGAAAATGTCTCATTGGTACACGCTGGAGGTGTCATCTGTAAAATAAGTTATGTATAGTCTGTGAGTGACTTATAAAGACGTCGTGAAATTACAAATTAGGTATCAGACAGATTTTTTAAGCTTTTAGCGCCGCAAAAGTAATTTATAAACCCAATCATTAATCCATCCTCAAATTCTCTTCTTCTACAAACGTTCCCCAAAACATTAAATAAGAACGCTAATTGTTATCTAGTCGGCAAATTTAAACGATAATGTTGTCTCATCAAAAACGTAACAGGATAATTTAGTCGCTGCGAATTGCAATACAAAGTATTCGGACGGAAGCGTAAACCGGTATCGAACCTTTTTGTGGAAGATACGTGATCCACATAGCGCTGCAAAAATTATTTTTTAAGTCACGATGATATGACTTTTTAATAACTTATTATGAAGGTGCGAGGAATATTAAACAATCTGAACAATGATTGCATAACGAATTGCATTTAGGTGGTAATCTATACATATAATAAAACAGCAATGTTGGCTTGTGCGTAGATTTCGTATTTTTTAAAAATAATCAATGTTAGCTAAGGAACCCTACAGATCTCAAATCGACGGAAAATTTTTTATCTGTTTGGCTGTTCGTCTGTTTGTCTGTTTATCTGTTTGTACGCGCTAATCTCAGGACCTCCTGGACCGATTTGAATAAATCTTTTTTTGTTTAATGGCTATTAGGTCTGGGCAACACATAGGATACTTTTTATCCCGGGAAAATGTACGTTCCCTGCGTTCTAGAAATACTTATGTATTTCATCTACACTCTAATAGAATGCGCAGTTTTACCGATATCTTTTACTAGGTAATGCCCTCAACTCCGTTCCGCCAAAAAACCGCGCGGGAACCGTCCATTTCCGGAATAAAAGTGCCACGGGACTCATAGCATGTCCGTACCAAATTTTAGCAAAATTGGTTCAACGGTTTAGGCGTGAAGAGGTAACAGACAAACACGCTTTCGCATATTTAATATTTGTATGGGAGTATGGATTGCAATACGCCGCCACGTGTCCTGACTTTGGTTTGACCAAAAGAACGTTTAGCCTAAGTACTCACCCGAGATTCCTTTATTGAGTAAATTGTTGAAGGCCTCCTTCTTGGGTGACAGGTGCGGAGTGTGCGGGGTATGCGGTGTGTGCGGGGGGTGGGGATGGTGCGCGGGCGCAGACGGCGGCCTGCCCATCCTCTCTTCTGGAGAACCACGCGGCGATTTTCGACGGAGATCCGGTGGTAGCTGGAAGAAGAAAATTCTTAGAATGTCACGATCGAAGATGTTCATCACCTGTTGATGGAATGTGTCAAGTATCGGTGTGAAAGGATGCTAATAAAAAAAAAACTAATTAAATATATCAAAATGTCACGTGATTCGAACAAGATCTGGTAAAAGATGTTAAGAGAATCAGAGAATGTTTTGTTATTTGTTACAGACATAGATTAAACCACGCAGATAGGCTTCTTGTTTGGGGGAAATGTACGTTTCCTGCAAATCCCCTATCATACACGGCCAGGCAAAGTGATGATCTTGTTAAAACTCGTCACATCAAATTAAGTGGCACACGAGCTATAAGTCTTTGGAAAATAATTACTGTTTCCCATGGACACTCGCAAAACAAAGAGTAGCTGGTACTCTGCCAGCATTATAAGAGGAATAAACTCCTATTAAATAACTTAAAAAACTCTATGTATGGTCTAGCGTTTAAAAAATTGTCATAGTCTTTTAGAAGGTTCCCTACAACCAGTGATTGTACCCATAACCAGGGTAGTGACAGAGCTAGAACCACTTAACTGGTTGCGTCACGCGGACCGTTGATCAGCTGTGATTACGCTCGTTGAGTCGGGCGAATGTTTTAATAAGGTTAAACATGCAAACAATGACACGAATAGCGAGGCGGGACTCTGATACGGGGATTTATTACACCAAGTAGTGACCCGGGGTGTTACCCGCGGTTTATAAGGAAAAATATGATACTTTTAGCAACAAGCTAAACGTCCAAAAACAGAAAAGCTGACTGCAGTAACCATTGCAATTTACACATCAAGTTATTTATATTTCTAGAATGGCTATTGAAAGCCCTTCATTTTGATACCCTTCTTGACCTAAATAAGAAAAAAAAATTGGAACCTCACAATTATTTTGACTTCAAAATTCGCCATTTTGATTTTTAATTATTTTAATGGTCCCAATATCACTTGCGCTATCACGATTTTTTTTTATACATACTCTCGATAAACATAATAGTCATTTTTCTGGCGCAGGAAATAGTAGCCTATGTGCTATTCCAGGAAGCCAGCTGGCTATGAGGGAATAGGATATGGGAATATGATCAGGGGATTAGGGAGTTGGGCCTCCGCTAAACTTACTCACTGAACGAAACACAGCACAACGCCGTTTCTCGCCAGTCTTCTGTGAGACCGTAGTATCACTCCGGTCGAGCCGGCCCATTCGTGCCGAAGCATGGGTCTCCCACGGCAAGTTTCTGTGTGATTGGCGCGCAGCATCCAAACATACAAACTTTTACATTTACAATATTAGTATGATATGAACTATAATTTGACTTTCTTACGCCTCAATTTCTACTAAACTATTGGGCTAGCGTTCGTCTACGACCACCTATAGACACAACTTAGCATTCAAAATGAATCGCATTTTCACGTACTGTCTGCGCGTGCCCCTCTAATCAAATTAGGTATTAAATATTTAAATGTCCCATCTGTTTCTATGGCATAAGTAGGTTAATCTATGGTTTAGTCGTACTCATTTGAATGCAAAGGTCTCTCTATAGTTTTTAACCGTTGTGAATTGTCTTCAAAGTGTCAACAGAAGGCTTTGCTTATAGGTGTAGCTTTTTTAATGTTTGAATAATAGACAGGATATAACAGGAGTAACTTCTAATACTTTAGGACTTGTATGTGTTTACTTCGGACTTGCTGTGAAGATAGCTGCGCTAAAAGCAAATAGAAACCGGCCAAGTGCGAGTTGGACATAAATGAAAGAAGCAAATAACTAACATTTTGCAAAAAAATATTAATTTTTTTCTATAAAATTTTGATAAATCTTGTAATTTACGTATTTAAATATGTAGCTAGTGTATCTAGCTATATATATAATCCACATTATTTTAATTTCAAAAACTTTTTCCGATTGTAAAACATCTTCTTATGCAAAAATCCGGCTGTTTTAAAATGTTAGTATGCCTGCTTCTTCCACTTATGTCTTCAACAGGGAAGATGCGTGTGAAACAAAATTTATTGAATGCAAATTATTATGATAGTGGGCTAAAAGATATACAGAATCACA
>JAOTAV010000684.1:0-10373 GCA_026546445.1 Cyclargus thomasi | reverse complement strand
TTGTGAGTGTGATGTTTGTTACTTCTTCACGCTTAAACGACTAAACGAATTCGATAAAATTTGGCATGGAGCTAGCTAGTATCTTGACTTAGCACATAGGGTAGCGCCGCGGGGTATAACTTGTTTTGAATATATATCAGTTATTACTATATTATTTTGTTCGTTCTACGTATTATGTTACAACTTGTAAAGCGCTCTACTGCACACCTTAGGCGCCAGCAAGCTTGTGCCGCTGACACGCGTCTTGTAAGTAAAGCCAACAACTTAGCTCACCGACAAAATGTTGTCGTCAAATGTCGGCGGCGTCGACAGCTAAGGTGTGTAGCGCGCCATAGAACTGACAAATCGCTCAACAAGCTACGGAATAATTATAAATAAAGCCATAGTAGCTATAACAATGATGATGATTAATATAATTTTTGTAGTAGCATATGCTTTGGGTTCCTAAAACCACGCCGAAATCTCCAAATGTGTATGTACCTCTAATGAAAATAAAAGAGTTCCATTACCACCTTGTGAACCATTGTAGGTATTCGTTGGTACAAAATCTTACTTATTGGTGCTAAACGACTTATCATAAAACCAAAATCATCTTCACCATATCATATTTCCCTTAAATTTTGAGGTGTTCTAGGATCATAATGCGATAATTAATGGTGCCTATAATAATTATCACTGCCATCTCACCAGATGGCAGTGATAATGATTATGAATATATTTTATATTGTAGTAGCATATACTTTCAGTTCTCAAAATAAGGTCGAAAACCTCAAAATTGTATCTATGAGGAATCGCGAGTTCTTTCAGAACCTTCAGAACCAGGGTTCACCTTGGTACCAAATCTTACTTTTTGGTTACATATACTTAGGACGCTTCTATGGAAATCAAAATCACTATATGTGCCCATACAAATTTCGAGATGTTCCCTCGATTACTCAAGAAACCTATCATCAGGTCACTAATTTTTGTGATGACGATGATTATGAATATAATTTATATTGTAGTAGTATATGCTTTCAGTTCTTAAAACAATGCCGAAAACCCCAAAGTCGTATCTGTAAGAAATCACGAGTTCTCTCAGTACCTTTGGAACCATGGTATACCTTGGTATCAAATATTCATTTTTGGTAACATATACCTGGGACGCTTCTAAGAAAATCAAAATCACTATATGTTTCTATACAAATTTCGAAGAGTTCCCTCAATTACTTATAGCTCCCATCATCAGATCACCACGTTTCGGAAAATGGGACCAAATTGGAATTATACCCTATACAACAAAGAAAAAATTTTGAGAATCGGTTCACTAGCGGCGGAGTAATCGTTGAACATACAAAAAAAAATATCCACAGCCGAACATATAACCTCCTCGTTTTTGGAAGTCGGTGAAAAATACGAAAGTTCGTCTTAACTACCAGTAAAAACGGTTCAAGTCCAAACCACTGAGTCGATTTTGATAATGTTTTATATGATGATACTTTACTACTACTATATATATAGATACTAATCTATACTTTTTATTACTATTTATAACTTTTTTTGACGGACTTGTAAACGTCATCTAGGCCCACTAATCTTATTAATGCGAAAGTCTATATGTTTGTTTGTTTGTTGCTCCATTACGCAAAAACTACTGAGCCCGTTTCTTTGGGCACAATACAGAAAGTAAGTTGGATAACATACGATAGTTTTATCGTGAAAAATGTACGAAAATGTACATAAAGTGTATGTTATAATATTGTTTTTTCCTCTTCTTTTAATGAAAAGGCCCAGAAAAAACTGCTTTTAACCTTTGTTTGAATATATTTATCATACAGGGAAGTTGTTTTATTTAATTACCAAGTTTATCGCTTCAGAAGTTCAAACGGTAGATATACTTTGATATATCAACAATGAATTTTATGTTAAATCAAATGAAAATTTACAGAATAAGCTGTAACAACTTCTTTGAAAGTTTTCGCAAATTCTCTTTGTGTGATACTTGAGAATTCAATTTACTTAGATGGAACACGCGTAAGTGACAATTGTTCCTAAATCGTTTCCGCCTACACGGTATATTATCATATTATTTGGGTACAAACTTCCAAAGAATATTATACTAAGTCTACGGGCTTACTTAAATGGATAATGATTGTATAAATATATGGAAACTCGTCAACAAGAGTAAATACACTCCATTCGCCTTAAAGCTGAAAACAAACTGTTCGGACGCGGCTGACAGCCCATACAAAAACGTCTGCGACTGACGATAGACGCGACAGCACATACGAAACGTCCGCGACTTACGCCTTATAGTTTGCACACTTCAACTATTTTTAATCCAGACTGCTGTCAGTCGCGTCCGATCAGTATGTTATCCGCCCAGGCGTCTATTACACAGTCATGAAAGCGTCAGTCAATTCCATCAATAATGAAAGATGGTTGCATGATGTAAAAATCAAAATATGTAGTCTAAAACCTATAGGCATATATTAGAACGCCTTAAGTTAACACAAAAATCTATATATAATACGCGAGCGGAAAACTTTATACACCTTTTTACGAAAGACGCGTAGATGTAAAAGCATGACATTTTTCCCAGTTATTGTAGGATTGATGAATACCAATATTATTTTCAAATATGCTTCAATAAATAAAACGCTACTCACACAACAATACAGCACACTGATGCCAAATTGATGTCTGTGATTGAATTGAAAAATATTCCGACCACAAAGCGATCTCTAGTTCATACAAAACGGCGAAATTTCTATGATATTCTATTCCAAACACATTTTTAACATACTTTAATAATTTGAATTTTTTTTCACTCGTGACCCTGAGGTTACTTAATCACAATGGAATAAGCAGCTTTGCTCGTATGGAACGGAAACCGAAACCTCAATTGAAAACATAATATATTTTAGGACTAAAAGTGGCCTATGTTACTCTCCACCCTTTTTAATAAATCGATGACAAAAGTCAAGTCAGCTGGTTGCTTTGTTCGGGCGTAAAGGTAGAACAAAAAAACACACTTTCATATTTATAATATTGGTATGAATTAAAGTTTATCAAAATTGGTTTATGTGTTCGTGAGGACGTACGTAGAAGTAACGTAAGGTTTTTTGCTCTTAGTCTTGACTTTCGCCTATCTCTTTCTAATTATTATTTAACTATTCGCAGTTTTGCGTGGGAGCACTAAAATAATTTATAAATTATTTTAGGGCTTCCACGCAAAACTGCGAATTCGCGTGGCATCGCAAATATCTGCAGCAAAACTCATAATAAAAATGATATTACGATGCGAATTCACTGTTTTGTGTAGAAGCCCTAAGGGTGTTTTTAAAACAATGACTGTAGTTTCTGCTTCCCAAACCCTTGAGGTGAATGCCGATTCACCTCGCGAACTTTTATATCTTCCGAGACATTTGAAGTGCCTCTTTGTTACCCACGAATTTTTCCTTCCGTAAATAACTTACATATTGTCAAAATGAAGGCTTTGATGTTGTGAATCAATATTACACGTAAATTTGATACGAAAATTTAGTTACTTTTTTCTTAGAGATTCCGATTTTTGACTGACTTTATTACTTTCAATCACTCTAACATTATAAAATATTAGTACAATAGCCAGACAGACGCGTAACGGTTAAATCGTAAAGAAGTAACAAACACACACACACACACACAAACAATCACGCTAAAAATATTGAATAGCTTTTGATGAAATTGGTTATATAGATCGGGATGTACATAGATAACAGTAATATAATATACATTTTATACCTACTAAATGCTCTCATGGATTAAAATTTACAATAAAAAAAGCAATTCCTATATCATAACCAAAAAAAAGTTGCAATTCAAATTACATACAAGTTGTAATTCCACAAACAGACGACGAAATATACGACGTGTATTTTACATTTCTGTGTTATTTCAAATTCTCACTTGCATATTTCAGAATTTTCATTTTGTGCTTATTTCTTTTGTATTTGGGTCTCATATTTCTAATGACCTGGCCACACTAGCGACCAACGTCGTACTTACGTCATGATTGGTTTGATAAACCAAGATAAAGTCCGCGCGCATAAAACTCGCTATGCGGGTAATCTCTTGACCCTCACTATCGTGATAAAATTTCCGTTTTAGGGATTGTCCAAATAGCAAATTTTAATCCCGCGGATTTCTGCATGCGGTTTTTGGCGTATATTTTCAGAACGAGCGGAAAATAATCCGCGCGTTTAAAGTTAACATTCCAGTTCTCGCTCCCGAAATCACATTGTGATTTAAGCAATAGGTTTCTTTTTGTCATGACCTTGGTCTAGCTGTCAATCACGCTGTTGCCTTATAGTGGTGAAGAGCAAAATGAAACCTATAGTGTGTCGCCGCTGGCAACGAGGATCGACATGGTATTTTTAATCAAAAATTTTTGAGATACTGTTTTCATTTATAAAGTGACCTTAATAAATGAAAACAACATCTCAAATTTTTTGATCGCGCTCTTCATATTAAGCGTAGACCATATATTTTACGGGATCCGCAGTGCGGCCACGCTCGTGTGACCCGGGCATAACGTGTTACACACGTGTTCATTTGCGGTTTACCCGATTACGGTAAAAGCAAAAGGGTTAGGTTAGGTATGTGTGTCAGATACATAAATGTATGTTCCCCGCAGCGCTTTAACTACTCATCCGATTTTAATGAAGGCACTCAATTCGGGTAGTCAATTAGAACCCTTTACGCACCATCAAAGAAATTGATACAATATTTCATCTCAGTGTGTTAATCGGCTGTACCTGTAATGGTGAACCCACATCTATATGTTCCATATCGAAGTCATTTACTTTCGTTTCGTGCGAATCGAACTATTCGGTGACGAAGTGTCCAAGTTTCCATGACATTTGATATATCTAATCATAAATTTAAAAAAAGAACAACCATGAAACCTGACCGAATTATAGCAAACTCAAGCAAATGATACCTTCATTCGTTTAAGAGTTTCTATTATTCATCTCTATTATTTTTAATCGATTCAATTTAACTTTTTACAATCCTATTACCCCTCGAGTTGTGGTTGTTATTACATCATTTATATTGTTTCTAGGTCTATGGTCGGAGGTGCTGCTGTCCTTCTCTGCGTTGTCCAACGGCAGGTCAATATTGAGCACGCAGCAGCCTAGCGATGGTGCCTTAACCTGCTTACACGGAATGAGGTAAGAATAATAACATAAATATGTCAGCTGACCCGCGCCTACCATGTTGGGCGTAAATATTAAGGTTGAAAAACCCTTACGAACTATGGTTATGGAAAAAAAAAATTCAAATAATAATTAAAAAACTCGGAAGCTTAAAGCATAATTGAAGACATAAGTGAAAGAAGCGGGTAATTAACATTTTAAAAACTGCCGGATTTTTGCATAAATGGACGCTTTACGACCGAAAAAAATATTTGGAATTAAAATAACATGTATTTAATGTATAGCTAGATAGGCAAGCTAGATAATGAAAACGCTAAATTATAACATTTACCAAAATTTTATATGAAAAAATGAGTATTTACTCAAAGGTTGTAAAATGTTAGTTATGTATGTTTCTTCCACTTATGTCTTCAACTTTTCGGGCAATATTTGCGGCAGCGCGAACAGCTGAGTTTGAATGGGTACTAGGTGACTCTAGCACTAGCCGGACACTAGCCGTGACCTAGACTTGATCAAAATTATATTGGTCGACCAGCTATTTGACAATTTTGCATATTATACTACTGTGAACCCCCCATAATCCGGAACCTGTTTACTCCGGCGCCCCTTGTAATCCGACACATTACATGACGCAATTGACGCCTTTAAGTATGGTTTATAATAGACTGAAGAGAATTGCACATTCTACAACAATCTTTTACTTTTGAGAAGACTGGGAGATAAAGCTATGATTGAATTAATTGACATATTATTTTGACAAAATGTCTTAGATTCGTCAACTAGCTCTAAAATCTTCTCATTAGACACAGATTATAAGGGACTCACTATAGGGGGTCTTACGTAGAGCTCTATAATCCGACAAATTCGATAGTCCGACACTGCCCTGAAAAATGATTGTCGGATTATCGGAGATCCACTTTATATAAAGAACCGGCCAGTTGGACTCGGGCACGAAGGGATCCGCCACTTTTTATTACTCTTTGGAATTGAAATCCCTTAAAATAAAGGCTTGCACATGAGCCAGCAGTGTAAGTTTAACATCGACTAATTATGTTAAAGCGTTAAACACATTACCAAAAAATATATGTATTATAGAATGATTTTCATATTATTATATTTTCATATTTTATATTCTTTTAACTTCTAGAACACAACAAGAAAATTTTTTCCCTGAGCTTGTAGTTCATGAGAAAAAAGTAACGTAGACATCGTTATTTGAAGATGAACGAATTTTTATATACTATACAATATAAGTAGCACTAAATCCCTGAGTGGCAATTCTTATGTCTTGTTTTTATCAGTTGTATATTAATTATTTTCTGTAAGCAGCTGTTACATTCGAACCTCTCCCCAGACGTTCGAAACTTTGAATGTATGGTCAAGGCCATTGGCGCATGTTAAGAAGTCAAATCGAGCATTTAATAGTTTAAATATATTCTAATGTAATATAATCTAATGTAACGTTTAAAATCTATTATATACCTACGCGAATGCTCCGATGGCAACATTCACTTGTAAATTGCTTTTCTGTTTAGTTTTACTAGACAATAGCCTGATCATAACACTAGTGCCCAAATTATAAAACAACTTCATTATATCATATTTAAGTTACGTTCATAAATCGATTAGGTATGCTAAATTGAGTTTTTTAAAGAAATCAATATCTTAATAAGTTCGTCTAGTTACAACATCGTTCAAACTTACATCACAGACCACAGTATTGGATTAAGGCATCATTTTATACCTGCGACTAGACGTCACGTGCGGACAAAGGCTACTATGTTCCTTTCCGAGGATCCTCCCTATATTCGACCTATATTATAACCCTTCATTCATAGAAATATTTAAACAGTGTTTTGCTAATCAAACTCGCTGTCCCTTTCTCTCGTGTGACGTTTTCAATTTATCCCGTTCCTTTATTGAGCGTTAATATTAAGACTAAACACACCATTTAGTAGTACTAGATATCGCCCTGTGGTCGAAATTCGACCATAAATATATAATTCCATCGTGTGGAGGAGCTATAAAAAATATAATCTATTCTCCATTCAATCACAGACTCTAATTTGGCATAAAGGTTTCGTTACCAGGTCATAAAATTTTATAAAAAAACACAGACGTTAACTATAAACAATAGAATATTTCGTGTATGATAATCGTGTATTGTGAAAATATTGTAGTGTGCGTAGTGTTTTATTTATTGAAAATTTGTAAGATAATAGCATACTTAAAAATAATATTGGTTATTCCATACTCCTCCTTCATATGAACTATAACTGGGAGAAATTATTTCATATTTTTATATCTACGCGTCTTTCGAAAAAGGGGAACAGAGTTTTTCACTCGCGTATTAATTTATAGATGAAAAATAGATGTATGATAATAGACATCGGTTTATCCGTTTGGGCTGCGAAAATATTGTATAAGACAAATGTATATTTATACAAGTAGCTTGATTGGCTAATAAACAATGTGCACCCGTATAATCTGAGGTGTGGGTAGAGACGCCATTATAAACAAAAGGAGCTGGAGATAATACAATATTCCAACTTTTTCATTACACTTGTTTGGAGTTGAGAATAAGTAGATAATGGCTATCGATCCGCCGACCCTCCACATCAATCTTAATATTGACGACATTTCAATATGAGCGTGAAAACTTGAGAGATTTCGGCACAAGTTGATAGAATCCTGAAATGAAATTAAAATCTCTCCCCGAGGCCAACGCAAAATGTTAGGGGAGGTGAGAGTGCTAATTTGGTAGTAACTCGAGCGTCGTAAAGATCATTTTTTATTTTAGCGGGGCTTAAGACGCTATAGCCATTTTAAGGTTGTAAAAAAGAAAATTAATTGACAAAAATTTACATTGAATATAATGACGACCTCTGTGGCGCAGTGGTTGAGCGCTTTGGTAGCTCACGCCGGGGTCGCGGGTTCAAATTCCGCCGACGGAACAAAAAGGTTTTCAACGTTCCTGGGTCATTGATGTACATTAAATATGTGTATGGCATAATAGTAATCTTAAATATGTTTATCGTATAAAAGTATTAAATATATTTCCGTTGTCTGGTACCTGTAACACAAGTCCTTCAGGTACTTAGCACGGAACCAGATTAGCGTGGTGTAAAGCGTCCATATATATTATTATTATAATTATTACACGATTTTAGACGGCAATGCCTAAAAAGTCTAGTGTGACATAAAATATCTGGGATATTTGGTTACGAAAATAAGAGGCTTTGTTGTTTTATTTTATTACAGGCTTACCTTACATTAAAATAGCTTTGCTTTATATTTCGGTACTAAAAATAGCTTTCAAAGAACTGAACAAACTAAAAAATCTGATTTTTTCACCATGAAGAACAGACAAAAAGAGTGTAGACAGCCTACACTAGATTAATCTGACATGCTCGAGTAAATTCAAAAATACCCTCTTGGTCTCCCCGACCAAAAGTAATTTGCGATATATTAAATTGTCACTTTTATGATCTAACAATTTATTCTGAGGTCAAGAAACCTATTACGTGGTAATACTGGAGCCGAAGTTCCAACGAAAGAACTCTGAAAATGTAAAAACTGTCCAAGTAATTTCTGATTTGAAATGTAGACAAGAACCAAGACCATCTAAACTTTAAGCGTAATTTAATATCTATGGACGCATTACACCACCTCAGTCTGACCTCGTGGTAAGTACCTGAAGGACTTGTGTTACGGGTACCAGACAACGGAAATATTTTTAATACTTTTATACTATATACATATTTAATACACATCCACGACCTAGGAACTTTGAAAAACTCGTGTTTTATCGGCGGGATTCAAACCCGCGACGTTAGCCGTGGCGTTAGCCACCAAGGTGCTCAACCACTGCGCCACAGAGGTCGGCTGTACTTTTTAAATAATTCAACATAATTTAAACTTTGATCTGTTACCTACAAAATTTACTTCAAATTAAAAATAAGTAGAATTGCGTTTTAGAACTTAGGTAGTATCATCTAAGTTCTAAAGCGAAATGAATACATAACCTGTTCGGAAAATGTTTTTTTTTTATTTCTAAACACGAATTTTTGTAGTCAAAGATTCTTTTGAGCGTAAAAATGGAAAAAGTTGGAAACTGCAAAAGAAATGAAAAGAAAATGATTAGAAGTGGTGTTGAGTAGTTAACGCATAATGAGGCAGCCGCTTGGCCCCGACACACACTTGACCGGTTTTCTTTCTTTACGTTTCACAAGTACAATTGAATAAAAATAGAAGAAAATGCCCTTAGAAATGTTTAATTACACCTCTCATTAACGTCCCCAAGTAGAAATAATGAGGACTGACACTGACTTCTCACACGGCTAGTTCCCGGTGGTAGGCACCGTAGTTTCGACGTTAAAAAGTGTTTTTTGATGATCTTATTTTGAATAAAAACATTTTGATTTTAAATGTTATAATCCCACGCAAGCGAAGCCGCGGGTAAAAGTTTGTGGTAAGGCGCCAACATGTGCCAAGTGCCAACAGACTTAACCATACATTCGGGGTTTCGAAAATCTCCCCCAACTGACAGAAAATAATTAATATACAATAAATAAAAACAAGAAATAAGAACTACTTTACTATGAATCTCGTATGCACTACGCAGTACATGGATTATGACGTCATAACACACCTCGGATGTCTCTTTCTAAGTCGCTACATTAAAGCTTGTTATTTAATTTTCATCATATCAAAAAATCTATTCGACTCCAGAGTCTTTTAATGAACTACTAAAAAATAGTATCTATTTTTTGTAAATAAAAAAGTCATGAATATTCTCAATCATATCAGATATAAAATCATAACCATTTCATCCGTCATTTTACGGATGATTACTATGAATGATACGGATTATGATTATCGTAACATTAATCCAAGAAAAGTGATTGATGAGTGATGACTACGTACGTTGGATCAGATTTTCTTGGAACCTGCACCTCTACTTTTAAACGACTCACTTAAATATTCAGATTCTGCCGAATGTTGCCGTCTTACACTTACGACGTCATTTTATGCTTGTTACGCCGTTTGTCCACCAAAACCGTCAACCGAGAACGAGATTATTTCGACCATATAAAATGGAACTTTATGATCTAGTCTATAAGTTTCATTTTTTAGCGACATTGCTCTATCGTCAATGTCGTCGCCGTCATTAAAGGCGTAGAGGAAAATGAA
>JAOTAV010000683.1:0-10373 GCA_026546445.1 Cyclargus thomasi | reverse complement strand
CATGGGTTTAGATGACGTGATGTACGCTGCATTATTTATACTACTGTATATTATTGTGTATTTAATAATTTGATGAAAAAAAAACCTAACCTAACCCTGCCATTCCTTTTCTTACAATTTACACAGTTAGTCAAAGTTAGGAATCGGTTGTACGATTTCGTTAAATAAAATAATTATGTCAGAACTTCATTTCTAAAACGAAAATTGTATATTATTAAATAACCTTTAATTGACAGAGGAAATCCTTGGCGTGCTAAAATGGAGTACGCACCATTCGGAGGGGACGCTGCGTGCGGCGCTGCGGCGACTACTTCGAGTACCAAACGACGAACTAGTCAAGTTCTTACAAGACATATTAGACGCACTGTTCTGCATATTGACGCAGGTAAAATATAACCCTATGGCACATATTTTACTTACTACGCATACGTTTCGTGTGGCGATTGCTTTGAGGACCAGAGCACATACGACATTCTTGCAACATAATCGGCCTAGTTTAGTGGTTTTTTTTACATTGTCTATTGTGCACTTGAAATCAGAATATGTCTCATTAGTACATGTTCCACCTGGGTCCGAATCTAGTACCCGGGTGCCAACCTAAGGTTTAACAATTAAGGCCGCGAACACTTCTATTGCGCACTTACTACTTTATAATATCTACAGGTGGACGAAGACCAAAAAGACTACACAGAAGAGAGTTACGCAGTACTCGTATTGGATTGTCTATTGCTAGTACTGTCTCTAGTCGCTGATCACAAATATCAACATTTCCAGCCAGTTTTACACGTGTATATCGACCAGAGCTTTTGTGACGCGCTGGCTTATGAGTAAGTAATACTTTATTGCCTATTAATATTATGAATTAGCTCTCGTTCGCGGCTTTACTCGCGTGGAATTTAAAAGTCGCGTAGCCTGTGTTTCTCTCCATCCTTTTAATTTAGCCTATGCCAAAGAATCAAAACAAGCAAAGCCGCAGTTACATTCTAGTGTTATGTGAATGTGGCCTTCTTGTAATATAGTAAGAAATTTGGTTATTGAACATAGCTTGTCTTTTACCCAGACATAAAAGATATTGGTTCTCACACCAGATATTATCGTCGGCGTGTTAAAAAAACTATAGATTCTATATAATCTATACTATACAATGCAAAGAGTAAATTACACGCAAAATTACGCGTACGTTCTTTGGGCGCAATTTGTACGCATTTCATTATTATTATGTCTATTAAAGGTGAGACGCACACAACCTTTTTAATTATTTTTTTTATATTTTCTAAAGTGTTTGTTTATAAATCGTTCTAACGTTTTCAGAAAACTAATATCGATAATGGTGTGGACGATAAGCTCCGCCGAAGCAGGTGAGGCGGGGCCAAAGCGGTTGCTGCAGTGCATGAAGTGCCTGGAGAGTCTGGTGCGACTGCTGGTGCGGTCGAGACAGCTGCGCGCCGCGCTCGGCGCTCAGCCCGCGCCGCTGGACCTGCCACACTACTGTCCGCAGCTGAAGGTACGGTGTTGCCGCTGGCCACGTGATCTGCGGGCGGGGCCGAGTGCCTGCTGCAGTGCATGAAGTGCCTGGAGAGTCTGGTGCGACTGCTGATGCGGTCGAGACAGCTGCGCGTCGCGCTCGGCGCTCAGCCCGCGCCGCTGGACCTGCTGCACTACTGCCCGCAGCTGAAGATAAGGTGTTGCTGCTGGCCGAATGATCAGGGAGCGGGGCAATACGGCTGCTGCAGTGCATGGAGAGTCTGGTTCGACTGCTGGTGCGGTTTGCGTTGCGTGCCACGCTCGGCCCGCGCCTCCATTATTATCTCATGATTATAGGCATATCATCACTGCAGGGGGCGAGGCCTAATCTGCCGCCGGCTACTCGCAACAGAAGGCGTAGTCAAAGTGTTGGCGGTTGCTGGTCACGTGATCATAGCGCAGGAGGATTCGCTGTGTAAACATTTTTATCGATGAGAAACTATCATCACGCAGTCGTGAGTCCCGGGCGCCATGTTGCAGTTACCGGTCGTACTCAATACAGGTTGCATATACGCAATGGGAGTCTCTGACTCCTGTGGTTTGTGTTTTAGCATTTCTCTTCGTTAAAAAAAAGCTTATATCATCTCTGTATAGCACTTTTTAGAAGTATGGAATGTACAAAATTATCATATCATAACGTTATTCAATTTCGCAGCGACTCCTAGAAGCTCTGGTGTGGCTGATGCGGTGCGGCGACCACGCGTTAACGTGCCAGGGTTCGGCGCTCAAGTACCTGCCGCACGCCATGCCGCACATGATCAAGATATACCCAGACACCGAGTTGAGGTTAGCTGAGTGTATGTAAAGAAGCGCTTGCACTGCGCCGGATTTGGAGTGGGTGGATTTGTTGCTTTGCATTTCTATGGAACTGCGTGCACAGGATCGGTGTTTTTGCGTAAGATACCGGTATTTTTCTGACAACGTCGTCCGCAATGAACGCTTCATTTAAATTTGACGTTTTTGCGATGTGTTTTATGTATGTTATTTGCATAGCTAAACTTATTTTAAAAACCTTTTCGTTTTATACTATTCTTTCAGCTAAAAAAAAATTTAGACGCAACTCACGGACGCCGCTTACAGTAGTGACTTATAGGTATCTATATATTAAAACGCGAACAAAAACTTTGTACCTCTTTTTACGAAAGACGCATAGATGTTTTAAAAGCATGAAAGGGTCTAGTCGGATAGGTATGACATTCGTCATACCTATCCGACTAGATTCGGCTCCCAGAAGTAAATCGAATAGTAACTTATGTTTTAATATGGCCTTGATGTACAAATGATGTAGTTTTCGCGACCGACTTCCGCTTTGACCCTAAAATAGAGAGGAAAAATATCTTGACTTTTACCGAATGTGATATATCTCTGCATCTAATTAAGATGAAGAAGTTAAACTAACGCGAGGTGATAGGTTACATTACAGAGTTTATATATAATTATATATATATATGAAAAAAACAAAAAATATCTGACATAAAATAACAAAACGTCACGGTGGCAAGATTCGCTAGTAAGCGTCTGCTCTAATCGTCATGAAATAACTGAGTGTGTACGATACAAGCATCGCACGCTCTCGCACTTGCACAAATTCTAAATCTAGGTAGACAGTTTTTTCATCTTCATTTTAACGTGTATCAAATCCGTCTTTTTTTAATATTTATCATCATTCGCCATTATCAATATCAGATCAGTTGGGTTAGCCAAAATCTTAACGTTTTCGCTTCTTTGTAGAAATGACATAAGGCGTAACGAACGCTTATGTTTATGTATTGATATAGTCAGACGAAAAGTCACGTGATCTTCTCGTCGTTCGTCTATGTCAATCCCATACAAAAACACTGGGACTGGGTGGGTTGGCCAAGATCTTAACGTTTTCGCTTCTTTGTAGAAATGACATAAGGCGTAACGAACGCTAATGTTATTTCCATACATTTTGCCTGGCGATTCTACAAAGAAGCGGAAACGTTAACATCTTGGCTTGGTTTTATCAATAAACATTTTTATCATTTAAAAGCTTTTTATATCATCATCAGTATCAGTGTGAAGTGTACAGACCGCGACCGTTAATAAGACTGTCTTATTCCGTTTCAGTGAATACACGGTGCTGGCGCTCGAAGCGTTGCCCCGCGGACGACTGTCGAACCAGCGCCTGCACGCGTTACTGGAGCTAGCTAGAGGCCCCCTGGGGTCGTCGCCGGGGCCCCGCGCGAAACTGTTGCCCCACCTCGCTTGGACCCTGAGGAATTTACTGCGCGCCCCAGCAGAGGTGAGCCATTAGAATATCTGGTAAAGGCACATCAGACGTAAAGGATAGATATCATCAGCTCTCTCCTTCTGTGTTGTTTTCGCCCAATCTAGGCAATAGCGGTTATTAACCCTCTGTCAAATTTTTTTTCATTTCTATAAAAACCGTTTGTATAAAAATGGCATTTTTTACATGGGTACCGCCTAGATTGAGCGAAAGCAGTATAGTCACTTCCACGTGAAACGCTTAGAACAAAAGAGATTTATATCCCTTTCTAAGGTCCATGTGTAAAATTTGTTAACTGGGAGACTGAAAATATTGTATTATTATCTTGTTTTGAAATAAAAATGATAGCATTCAGTTTCAAAATGTAAGATAATTCGGACTCCAAAAGTGGAGGAGGTTTCTCTATTCGCCTTTTTTTTTAGTCTCACTAGTTGACTAACATTGTTATATTTATAAAAACTTATACATTTATACATTTTACACTCACTATAAAATACTCGACATAAATACATACACACGAGTAAGAACTTAGAACTTCTTTTTCGTGCATTTTGTGAGTATTTTCGATAATAAACCAATACAATCGTTCTCACTCGAAAGTTTATGTTTCTTTTCTTAAACTGCTTGAGATCTCGAATTCTTCCATTACCAAATCATTCAACAAAATATCAGTTACATTATTTTCGAAAACATAATGCATAACAAATATTCGTTCATGAAAACTAAAAAATATTAGCATAACTCATCCGTTTTGGTTAAAAAAAAAAACTAATGTTTTGTCATTTCTGGGCAACATCTTTTTTTTTTTCGTTTTTGTTTTATTATTTTGTTGAAATAAAAAAGACACACTTTTCACCAATCACCTAAACACCCTTATCGAAAATACAGACTGTTAATTTTACACTGTTTTGTCCCTTCGATATTTTAAAAAAGGACAAACCATTGTATAATATTCCAGGACGTATTTTTACCACTATAGGGGATAACCCCTATAGTGGTATATAAATAACACTCGCACATTTTATCATATAAGAATTTTAAGAAACAATTAGCACAGATTTTTTAAAGTAATATTTAATAGTCAAAATTTTAGTTAGATGTCACTCAATTTCTATGATATAACTGCATCTTGCATAATTTAAGATTATACAAAGTATGATTTTGCGCTTAATAGACAGCGTCTAGATAAAAGTCCTTTCTTGGTTATCAACTGAGACTACAACTTAGGAACCATCCATAAATTACGTTACACATAAAGGGAGGGGGTCGTCGCAGTGTGACGTGGTGTGACATAGGGTTCTCAGTTTTGTGAAATCACATGCCAAATTTTAAAATTTAATCTCAACATTTTGAAATATTGATGTGGTTTTAATTTTTAGGTGTAAAATTGCGAATTTTTTGAGGTCACGATGGGGAAAGGGGGCCTCAGAAATGCTACCATGTCTGTGTGCGTGTGACAAGGGGGGTATAAAAACCATGAAATTTGCGTACTTTATGGATGGTCCCTTATCCTATATATAGTGAGCATTAAAATTTCACACTGCCTATTATTTGTTTGTCTGTGCTAATTGTTCCTAGTGTAAGTTAGCAGTCAGTTGTGAATTAACCGTGTGTCCGTCGTAAGTGTTCCACCACATGTGATGGTATGTATGCACTTGGCACCATAGCAGCGACCGTGGAGGTTAGAGCGAGAAAGGTACACTAGTCTATGGCATATCTATATGTTAATACGCGAGTGGAAAACTTTGTAACTTGTTTTAGGGTTCCGTACTAAAAGGGTAAATAAGAAACCCTATGACTTCGATGTCTGTCCGTCTGTCTCCAGGCTGTATCTAAGAACGGTAATAACTAGAGTATTGAAATTGTCATAGAATATGTATTTCAGTTGACGCTATATTAACAAATACTAAAAAGAAATTTAATATTTAAAGGTGGCTCTAATACAACAAATATCTTCTCCTCGTTTTAGTTCCTTAATTATATCTATAAATTCGACGCACTTATCATCAGCGGCGTGGCGGAGTGGTTAAGACCTGGGTTCAATCCCACCATTTCATTTTTATTTTATGGTTTTTTTTACTACTAATTTTAAACTTTTTCATATTTTTTTTTTATAAATTTAAAAATTTCAGAAATGCGTTATCCCAATTTTTCTGTACTAGCACGGAACCTTTAGTGCGCGAGTCTGACTCACACTTGTCCGGTTTTTACGAAAAACGCGTAAAAGCATAAAATTTTCCCGGTTATAGTTGATACGGAAGAGAAGCGTGGAATGCCACTATTACCTTAAAATATGCATCAATTTTGAATATTTTTAATAAATAACGCTACGCGCACTACTATATTTTGACATGACACGATAATCATACATAAACTACTCTTTTGCTATGGTTTGAGTCTGTAAATAAAAAAATAAATATAGCCTAGTAACGAGACTTTTATGCCGAATGCAGTCTGTGATTGAAGTGAGTTTTGTTATACTCTTTTATGACTCCTCCACACGATGTCGAATTTCGACCACAGGGCGACCTTTAGTTTTTTTTAATACTAGATGATGCGATATATAAATTTTGATCAGAGATGCAAATCTCTCATCAAAATTTGTATATCGCGCGGAATCGTACATTCTTCCGGGATGACAGTATCCATTTTTTCCCCGGAACACAAAGTGTCTCCATACCAAATTTCAGCTATATCGGTTCAGTGGTTTGGGTGTGACGAGGTAACATACAGATTGATAGACAGACAGGCACACTTTTACATTTAAATATTAGTACGGAAGTCTGGATAATTAGATGTCAAACCAGCAAGCTAACGGAACACGACTCCTATCGGATACTCGCGATATCAGAAGATTTGATAATAATAAATAGGTGTATCGGAAACTCGCTCTAATCTCTATGGCCATAGACGCGAGAGTCGCCGGGCAGGTCTGTGTACGTGTCGCAGTGTGACGAGGTAAGCCACGCTATGCATGACGCCTGAACGCACTATGTATGTAGCATGATTGCATGAAATCGTTCCCTTTAATGTTCTTAAAGCCTTTTTTTACTATGGCGTTTTTTTACTATGGCGTTTAGTGGGTTTTGTTTGAGTGTTGTCACATAGATTACAGGTCTTGAAGCAAGCCGTTATAACTTTTATTGACATATCACGGCAGAGATCTCAAAAAGTTGAACTTTACACCAGAGCCCAAAATAACACTTTGATTAATTAAGAAAGGAAGTAGAATTTTTTAACATATCTCATATTAGATTATACGACAAGCATGTTAAAAATTCAATTTTCTATCTTTATTAATTTAATTCTCTATCTTTATTAAGCAATGTTTTAAAAGTTATTGAAATAGTTTTTTGGCTCTGGAGTCTGAGTGAGTTGGAGGGAGTAAATTTTTTCTTTTTGAGATACGCCACTTCCGCTTTCTGTCGTCGGTATACAAAACTTTAGCTATATTTATTCTGAATTACTAATCTTAAGAATCTTCTATGCCCATTTTGCACTTTTCAATCCATAAAATTTTTATATCTGTAGTGTTGGGCTTGTTGTATTTAATTTTAGAGTTTTCTTTCACTTGGCATATTTTTATTATCACTAGTTGTAATTCTTTCCTTGGTTAATCGAAGTTTGATAATAAAAAAGCCCTTTTGCCTTTCTTTCTTCTTCATTACATTACAATTTCCAATGTTATTTTTCAATTCTTTGGGATAAAAACAGTTGTGCATGTGAGAGCCGATGGAGATGCATGTTATTTGTCACATCTATTAATAGCATGAGTCTGGCCAAATAAGAAATATCTATTTGGCCTGAGCCCGGTCACTTTAAACGAATTCAGTCATTGCCCTAATACTTATTGTCTTTTTATCTTTAAGCGAAAGTTCCCATGTGCAAGCAAGATAGCTAGATGCGTGAGTGAGACAAGTTGCGATAAAATTTCTTGGCTTATTTCCATGTGTTTTGTGACCGGGCTATAGCATGAACTTATATACAAAAATTCGGACAGAGTTATATGTTGTAAAATAAATTTTCATACAAGGCATATTTTGTCCGTATTTTTCTTAATAAAGATATCGTCCTGTCACAAATTGAATAACAAATCACTCGCATCGTGAGGTATGCACACAAGTCTAATATAATCATGTCACCGACACAAATTATTTACAATATTATTTTAATTATGTTTGTCCGTAAGTTCTATTTATGCAACTCTATGCACCGTCACATATCTTTGTGTATAGTTAAAAATATTGACTTTTTGTATTTTTTGTATACTGGATGTATACAAAAAATACAGAAAGTCAATATTTTTCTCTCTTTTCATTCTCTCTTTACAGAGATCTCTAGTACTTTCTTTCATTCTTTATCAACAAAATAAATTGATTTAAAATTTTCAGAGCATCTTTTAACATAAATAACTATTAATATAAAGAATTATAAGGAACCACTTGTGTTCATCTTGGCTTATAAACAAAATCACGACAGCGATAAGTAGATGGTTAATAGAATTTTTGCGTGTTTGTGTGTGTGTGTCTTTACTGTATTCTTTTGTGTGAGTGTGTGTTCTTGTCATGTCCATTAATTTTTGTGTTTTTTTGTTTTGGGCTTATTTTACAAATATTACATTTATAAATTATTAATTTATTGTATGACGTGTATTCTAATTCATTTGTTATATTTCTTTATACATAGCTATGAACTCCTATGTCTGGACGCCGGATGAAGTAAAATTTTAACGAAAACTTAACGTTAGCTGTCTCTTTTACTCTTGTAACGAAACATTTATATCTCGCTTTACGGTGATCAGTAAGAATAAATTAAATTTCAAAACCAATAGCCTTATATCTTTTTCAACATATATTATCTTTATCCGGTGACCAGGCTTTATTTATAAATAATTTATACATTTGAAACATATAAAATAGTATAAAGTCTAAATATATACACTTATAATATACACTGCACACTAGTATACCCACCACAATCCAAACAAACTCTTCGATGTGTAGTTTTTGGACATTTTAAGACCCTTCTTCGACACATAATGCCATGATTGTAAGTTGCCAATCGTTTGAAAAATCATGGCAACCTGATACAAAAATTTAAAACTCAATTTGCTAAATGTTATCGTCATTGTTTGTAGAATAAAATGCCTTCTCTTGAATTTCTTGCCAAATAAAATATTTAATACACAAAAAACCCCTTTGTTAGAGCTCAAACTTTACTAGATGGCGCTTAACAACCTTGGCAGTAGTTAAGTGGGGTCTACACATCCGAGCTTTAGATGTTGCTCGCCATTGTGTGCAAACTCAAGATGTAGCATGCACTACGATTTTATGATCAGTCATTATTTTTATTATTGGAAGTTTTAAACAAACTTATATAAAATTATAAATGTAAAAAAATCTTTATCGAAAAAAAAAAACATAGAGACGTACTTTCCCGTAGGAATTTTATTAATTTTTTATATCTATAATGATTGATCAAAGTTTTAATGTACGCTTGTATTGAACCTGATATATTTAAGTTGGTCACGCAAATTTACATAAACATTTTTAAAACACGTGTAATTTTCTACAAGATTAAAGTTTAATTACACGGGAAAGTAAAATCATGCGTTCAAAACGTTTTAAAAATGTTTTATGTTCTGAGTTTTAAGTTTGAACTATTTAACAATGTGTGACTGATTTAAACAGCTAACATTCCTCGCTTTTGGACACTGATCATGGTTGGTTTTGGTATATAGAATTTCTTAATCGATGAATCGAACTGTCTTAATATATCAATAAAAACGTGTTTTTTTATTTTCCAATATTTTTTGCGCGTAAAATAGATAATTAGCGTGGTGTCATTTAAGTTATCCTACTTTATAAAAACGTGTCTTATTGTATTTCTAAATATTATTATTTATATTCAATGACTGTTCGATTCATGCAACCGCCATGATCAATGTCCACGTCCGGTGAGCGTCAGTCCGCTGTACAGTTGGACCCGGACGCGCTGCACAAGTCCCGCTCCGTCGACAAGGCGGCGCGGTTACTCGGAGCCGACACGGCCAGGTTGTTGGATCACACGCAGCAGCAGCAAGTCGTATGTATTACCTATAGCTAATCCTCAAGGGTCCGACGTCAGGGCTGTAAAGCCTTCGAAAAAAAAACCTGTTGCGCTCGGGTGAGTTCATGAACATGCTCGACGCGGTTCGGTGGTGTGAAGCCGGCTTTACACTCTGTAGAATTAAGTATTCGAGTTTAGACTTTTTAAAGCTTTTGGTAGCGGAGCTTTTCCATTAAATCATGCGTACTCTTAACTGAAAATGAGTTAATCATTTTGGATATGATTTTATGCAGCACACTTGAAGTGGAATACCAGGTTAGTATTACAGCTGTATATATTTTTTGCGTGGCAAAATTGTCTTGTTTGAAAAAAGTTATCGTAAAAGTTTTTAAAGAACCGATATTGAAATGAGAAATTTTGCCGCCCTCAATTTTAATTATTATTTTGTAAATATTTACCTACTTAAGCAATGTCTTATCTATATATATAAAAATGAAACCAATTTTCCTTGGTCACGGCATCACGCGTGTAAGACTGGACGGATTTCACT
>JAOTAV010000682.1:0-10374 GCA_026546445.1 Cyclargus thomasi | reverse complement strand
TAGAAAGAGAGATCCGATATTAATTGTGACGTCAAATTCCATAAGCTGCATACAAAGTTCATACTAAATTATGTTTTGAGAGTAATGTCTGGTTAACGTTACGTATTAAGTTGATAAGTAGTTGACTAAGTTTTAACTTTATTTTCAGTGATTTAACTTGCCACTTGCTACTAAATGTTGTGTTTACATGCAGTTAAAGATAAAACTACTTACCAACTTAATACGTGTATACCGGACATAACTAAGAGATGGTTAGAAAACTTAAAGCGCTAATATCCTACATATTTCTCAACAGAATTTAGAAATTTATTGTCATTCTGTATATCTTTTAGTCCGCTATCATAATAATTTGCATTCAATAAATTTTGTCTTACACGCATCTTCCCTATTAAGTTTTTTTTTACATTTATTTATCTAGGACAAGTGTCCAGTTAATGTGACCGTGTTGCGTGTGATCTATCGGGAAAATTACTTTGTTATCAACGAATTAAAGAAAGTCTGATTGGAGTCTCATCGGGTACAATTTTTATAATTTTTCTCTATAATGGTACAGAACCGGGATTCGTTCATGCGCGCTATAGCTTAACCACGAAAGCTATACCGCGCCTTGGGTATGAGCGCGGTGGGTGAGGGTTATCATGGTTACCGGCCGCGTTGCTCCGTCAGTTGGCCGTCAACGCCGGCGGCGCGGCTGTAGTATTCTTACCCGTCCTCCGCCCCGTCCCACGTTCCTAGAGCAAGGTACAGCTGTTGTGGTCAAGCTATAGTTGAAATGATATAAATACCTTTCAGCACTACCCCTAACCTCTGACTCTATTGTTTCGAGCGTCCGCAGCACGAGTGTCCATGAGCGACGGCAGTTGCTTTCCATTAGGTAACCCGTCTGCTTGCTTGCCCCTTAAATATCATAAAATAACGTAACCTTACACCAGCTTAAGAAATATATTTTTTTGTTTCAGATACCCAACTATGCTTAGGACATAATGGTGAGTAAAATTTCATACCAGCTGTCCCGTGCCCACTTCATTTGGCGCCAGATCCCCTAAAACGCACAAAGAAAATTTCATCAAAAACTGTCCAATTTTAGCGCAACTAGTTAGGGTTACCAGATAAAAAAAATCAAAAGTCGGAAGAGTAGCCCGGATTTCCATAAAACAATCCTGGGTTTTTTCGCAGATTATTTTTTTGAGCAAACAATTGAAAGACACTTTATTTTTGATTTTACAACCTTATATCTAAATTAATTAATAAATAATTTATCTAAAAAGCCTGAGATTCGCCAAGTCCGTCCGCATTCATGACAAAAGGTTGTAAAAAATCCTGAGATCTCTGGCCAAATCCTGAGGTAATTATGGTAGGTAACCTAAACGTCGTCTCCTTCGTGTCATCACATCACTTCGTGTTATTTTACGCCGTTTTTACCTGACCGTGCCAGAAGGAGGGTTATGTTTTTCGAGAGTATGTATATTGTATGTATAATAGTTTGGCACGCTCTACAGCCTAAACGGCTTGATGGATTCTAATGTATGATGTATTTTTACATTCGTCTTTATTCAGTAACACTGGGTACAATAAGAAATAAGAAATCAAAATGGCGGAATTTGAAGTCATAATAATTGTGTAATTCCAAAAAAAATTCAGTCCATCGGGTAGGGTATCAAAATGAAGGGCTTTAAATAGCCATTCTAGAAATATAACTTGATGTTTAACTTGCAACGGTTCCTGCAGTCGGGTTTACTGTTTTTGGACATTTAGCTTGTTTTCTAAGGTCTTCGTATGCGGGTTTAAATTAAAGCTTTGCCACAGTGAAATCTGTAGCGAAATCTACGATCTCATTAAAATAATAATTATGAACATTCCGAATCACCGTATAACTTGACTGGGAGTTTTATTTTGGAAATTAAAAATTTCTAGTCTCGTGCTCTCGCTATTCGTTAAAAAAATATATAAAGTTAAAGTATAATTATATTATTTTTCATTTCATTCGCTATGAGTTCTAACTTGGCATAAAAATTTATATCAAATGTTAAAAAAAATATCTTGCCAAGATTAACTTTATTAGAGAGTAACTAGCACTGCCCGTGGGGTTCGATCGTGGTAAGGAATATTTTTACAGAAACTTTCATCACCTATTTTAGAATTTATCAAAATCTTTTCTTACCGGTGATTAGGTTAGGGGCTGAGATATAACATACTCGTATTCTGTCGGATTGTTGTATATCTATTGAGTTTTATTATAGACACAAGCCTTGTCCAGAAATCCCTCTTTCCAAGGTTTCAAACAGAAACCAAATCCGTTCACAACTCTTCAACATTAGTAAGAACATACACAAGGGAAGAAATTAGGGGGGGACTGCACTTCCGATACGTTGGCATGAGCCAGCAGCCTATCCGTGATGCTACGAGTATAATATTATATCAATAATTTGGATGAATGGCCTTTTCGAAGTCACAGTAATATTCGGATACAGTAAATGCACTTCCGTCTCCCGCCCTGTGTTTAAAATAAATACCTACTGACTGCCGCGCGGCTCTTGACGTGTGCTGGGGCTGCCTTTTGGTAGTACTTTAATTACCCGATCGAAAGTGGATAGGTCTAATGTTTTTATATATGTCAAAACTAAAACAAAAAAAAAACCGTTCGAAGACATATTTATTTATTTATTAAAGTATAGTGACAGATATAAGAGTTGATACACATTAATCTTAAGCCTTAAGTACAATAATAATAATTTAACACCAATATCTAATTACTGCTATACACAACATTTATATAAATTAAAACATAATTCATTACAATAATAATTAATTGACAATGTTCCTTTCCTAATCATTGAATTACAATTACTTTATTATAACTAATTGATTAAAAATTTTAATGTAAACTTATTATAATTAAAAATTTTAATGTAAACTTATTATAATATTTTAAAATACAGTGTCTATTTATTAATTAAATCAAATAAATTGTTCAACAGAATTACAATAATTATTAAATCAAACATGTAGTAGATCATAGAGAAGTAGATTAGATCATTAACAAATGTCAAAAATGTGTTCCATACATACTTAGATCATAATAAATTGTTAATTAAATATAAAAAAAAATAATAATTTAAAAAAGATACGAGTATGTCAAAAGTCAATTTCTCAAAATGTCGCCGTATTAATGGTAACAATAAATCAAAAACGATTAACAATATAACATCGTCCAATATTTATGAATTCTCTCAATAATACAAATTTTACGGATGGATGTTTTTAACTCGAAATTATTATTTTATTATAGTCTATAAGTAAGATCTTTATTCATCATTTATCTTACCTTTCGGAGTTTCCCGATAATGTTAAATATGTTAATTCCGGGTGCGTTAATCCTGCTTTTAGACGACCGTATACAGCACAATACACGTTACGATGTTTTTCGCTTGTTACAATTTTCCATTTTCCAAACGTCACCATGTGCTCGCCACTATGTGTCACTCGCGAATGTATCTAGATTGAGATTATACTGAGATCGAGGAGCGTCAGTTTGACAGCTTTCCGGCCGTTTGTAATGAAGTGCAGTCTGTATGTAATATATTCTGTGTTAACGTACTTCCATATTCAAATGAACGAATAGAATGTAACGTCACAGAATGCGGCGGATGCAACATGGCCGCGGTCGCAGAATCACGCTTGAATACGCTCGTCAATAGTTATTTTAACTGTGATAGTACCTGTAGTCTTTATATCTGCGACATATGGATCACTATCATAGAAATACACGGGTAAAAATAAACCTGAAATGCCCTAGGTCCTCGACTAGATTCAAAAGCGTTTTGAAATCGCTTCGAAATGTCAACATTCAAGTGTCGAAGTCTCGCGAGGGTATTCAAAAATGGCGTTTTCCCGCGCTTTTGTGACACGCGCGCGCTGTCATTTGAATGCATACGAAATTCGAACGCGCTTCATTTGTTTTTGAAATTTTTAAACGCGAATGCATAGTGATGTCTCGTTGCATATTTTGTATTGCGATTTTGTTTTTGGCAGTTTGAAACCTCGTTGGATGAAAAGATGGCTTCCAATAATACCCTTCGATCAAGCTCAAAAAAATTATGCAGTATAGTTTAAGAGTCGTTCATTTTATTGGGATCAAAAAAACAAAATATTATTTTATTATTTCTTAAATAGTTATAAGTTACAGTTCGAAGTTTAAGCTCTTTAGAACAATTTAAAAAGTTTAATGTCAAAATTTTGACATAAAGGCTTCTGTTCGATGAGGCGTAAAAATATGAAAGTTTTAATGGCTTTATCTCTTAATTTAGTCTTCGTCTATGTTTAAGATATCAACGTTTAGAAAATGCTTTTTAAGGGCCACTCAAACTCTGCCGTTGCCGTTGTGTGTAACGCTAACCGGCGTCCGTTGTTTTTGTTCCGTCGCGAACGGAACGCACTATTGTCTGTCCTCTATTGTGGCGTTTTTATTTCAAAATACCCTCGTTTTTTATTTCAAAATACCCCGCATTTGTGACGCGCTGATTAGCCAAATGGTGGCGTCATCCGTGAATCGTGATGCGAGTTCGCAGTGAAACGTTAGAATATTACCTGATGATCCGACAGACGTTGTCCTGCCCTTATTGACTAGGACAATATGAAGTATGAAGGGAAATTGAGATGTAAGCTATGATTTTTTTAAGTAAGATCAAATTGCACACGGTGTGACAGTCACGCGTTGCTTTTGCGGGACTCAAAGTATCTCTATACTAAATTTCAGCAAAATCGGTTTAGCGGTTTGGGCTTAATGAAGTAACAGACAGACACACTTATGGTATTTAAACTATATCTACATATCTACTACTTTAATAATATAAAGCTGAGAAGTTTGTTTGAACTCGCTCCTCTCAGATACAACTTGCCGGAATTGAAAAATTGTTTTTGTGTTTGTTAGTCCATTTATCGAGAAAAGGCTTATATAATGTTGTATAGATGTTAGTGTTAGTATTAGATGTTATATGTTAGTCGAGCAGTTATTCAAAAAATAATGTAAAACAAGATAATTTGTAATATTCATAGAAGAATGGACCAGGACCGCGCGCATTTCCGACTCTCGGCTATCACCAAGGAGTAAAAACCTAAGTAGGTTTTGACTCTTTAGTTCTTACTTGTACAATGTACAGCATTATAATTTAATATTTTAATTTATTATACTTAGCAACAAAAGAAATGAAAAATTACTCGAGTATTTTTCACCGGGTATTCTACGAATGGCCATCCAGACTGAATTTAAGTAGCATTCAACTTAATACGAATTCTCGCAGAATAGTGAGTAGTCGCTCATTTTCGTGCAGAACAGTGAGTCGAGGGATTTCGAGTGAAACGGTGAGTTTTTTGCGAGAAAGTTCTTTTCCCGTTTAAAATAAGGGTTATGTAGGAAAAGACTTTGCGAAGTACCCTCGACTTTTTTTATTCAGATGTGGAAACTAGAGGTGTAATTTTAATATTGTGAACGTTTTCTTAATTAGAGAGGACTCCGTGAATGACGGCGGGTGAGTGGCGCGCTTTAGTTTTGAGGGTAGGGATGTGATGTCGATAGTTTGAAGTTGTGATATTAAACTGAATGTTGCAAAATTTTGGCGCGATTTACGTTATATTTGGTAAATAAATGATCAGACAGCTCGTGAATAAGACGTTTTAAAATATCGTGTATTATAAAATTGACTGAGCTGAAAGCAAAAAAAAATTTAAGTGATTTGTATGGGCAGGCGACATGAGTTTGCCTCATCGCAAAATTTTTTTTCGCTTCCAGCGCTGTTACTTTCACAGCTTACGCTATACAAGGCACACACACCATAAAGTTCTATCACTTACATATTTTACAACCTTTATAGCGATGCACGTGGAAATCTTCGATAGCGCGATGCAGTATAATATCTCTAAATGTGGGTACAAACATATTTAGATTTTGCCCTCGATATCGAGCATCGACATTCTGTGTCACATCACTATTATCACCGGCTGCGGTTCGCTTCGTCGCCTCGCGGATACCCCCCTATCCCCGTCTCTCTCACTCCTACGCAGTTAGAGCGGGACGGGGAGCCGATTGCATATTAATGCAGGCTCATTGGTGACAGATTAAAAACCAGCGTGAATAGACAAACATGTCCCGGGTTGCTTTGTCTTTGTTTTGGGGATCCGTGTGCTGTTTGTAAAACCCCTATCCTGTCTGTCCGCTTGTGATGTTAATCCATACTATTAATATTATAATTGTGAATGTGTGTTTGTTTGTCCTTTCTTCACGCCCTAACAAAGCAACCGACTGGCTGAATTTATGGAATTTTGCATAAACTTGGGTTGTGTAGAGTAGCTGCTTTGGTTTTGGAAAAATGTTTTCTAAATGGGCTCACAAATTCCGCGGGAGCGAAGCCGCAGGCTAAAAGCTAGTATAGTAAAACTAAACCGCAAATTACATACGATACCTATCACTAGAAATTATGTGTACTGATATAAAATATATTGACGGTGTACAATGGGGGAAATTGAAAGCGAGCCAGTTGACGGACCTACGTCATTCGGTTGGAATACGTCAATTCTATGTAAATCATCTGTCAGCCCAGTTTGACGTAACCCGACCAAATTACTCATATCTACGATCTGTATCTATTCCAAATTCTCTGATTGTACATACATACAACTAATGTATTTTTTACCCGACTGCGCTAAATCATCTGTCGGCTGAGTTTGACGTAACCCGACCAAATTATTTAGATCTACGATCTGTATTTGTTTCAACTTCTCTGATTGTACATACATACAACAAATGTATTTTTTACCCGACTGCGCTAAAAGTAGGGTTATGATTTTTGAGAGTACATAGTGATGTATAATTGTTTTGGCCTGTTCGCTCTGCAGCCTAAACGGCTTGATGGATTTTGAACGTATGAGATATCGTTAGATTCGTCTCGATAGCCCAAGTGACACTGGGTACATTAGAAAATTGGAAAATCAAAATGGCGAATTTTGAAAATTGTCGAATTCCAAAAAAATGTTCTCCGTCCATTTAGACCGAGTAGCGTAACGGGATAAAGTTCCCGCAATCGGGTTTTTTTTTGAACATTTAGCTCGCTCCCTGTTTTCTTCGATATCGACTTTTTTCAGTGTTTCAAAATTTATATGTTACGGGCAATGTGTATAATGAGAAATTCTATAGAATGCCTAGGCAATGTATAGAATGCCTAGTATGCTTCGGCGATGTATGAAATAGTTTTCATTTTATACATTGGCGAGGTATTCTATAGAATGCCGAATCTGTAACCGTCAATATATAAAATCCTTAATTATATTTCTGTAGGTAGTCGATACCAGCTAAGTTAAACGTTAACCGACTTTTAAAACGGAAATTATCAATTCGAACCATATGTAGGCTCCGCTTTGTATCAGTCAGGGGGGGTTTTGGATTTATTAAAAAAAAATAACAACGAAAACTTAGCTTCCTAACCTAATCTATACAAGTCGAATATACTCTAAGGCATGAGAATCATTTACGGAGGTTTTGGGTAACGATGTAATTATAAAAAATATTTTATAATATTTTGTCGGGATTCCGACCAAAATGTAATTAATACGTTAAATACGCACCCCTTTAATCACCCTACAGTTTCGGTTTCCTCAAATTCAGGCAATTCGATTCTAAAGGCCACCCGCAAACATACTAACGTAGTCTAAGATCGGTTTATTTTACACATTACCTGGCGAACATTAGGCATTCCACACAATGCCCAGGCATTCCATAGATTACCTAGGAAAAGTATGTAATAATGATATTTTTAATATTAAATAAAATAAATAAAAGTTTATTTATTTGGCAAACGGAGACATTACACTACAAAATACAAAACAAAAAGGATAATAATTGACACGAAAATTTTATATATTAGATATTTTTAATAAAAAAAAAACGCTACGCACACTACAACATTTTGACATGACACGATAATCATACACGAAGTGTTCTGTTTATGGAAGACGACTCTCGACTGACGTCTGTGTTATTTTTTAATACATTCGATAGTCTGGTAACGAGACCTTATGCCAAATTGAAGTCTGTGATTGAATTGAGAATAGATTTAAAATTATAATTTTTCATATCTACACAATGAATTTAAATATTTATGATCGAATTTCGACCACAGGGCGACCTCTAGTACACTTAAATATGTAGGCATGTCCTTCATAAAATACTAGGGTAAAAATATTTTACGATAATATGTACGGAACCCTGTCTGCTCAACTCCGCCTCCCGCTTGGTCGGTTTTATTTGTCTTCGGAGAGTCCTTTCGTATATTTATGTGCTATCAGCGATAAATACCAGACTATCTGGAACTGCAGGAGGCTTCTGAATTGTACTATCGGAAAAATATGAGATGTTCCATGTTTGTGTGTATGAAGAGCTTAAGGCAGTAACTTTAGGTATTTTGCATACTTTAATGTTTCTTTGGTAATACTGTCAGACGGTCGGTAAAATACCTTAGGCATACAGAAAACCAACTGTTCCATCGAGTAAGTTTACTGAAGGCCCGACTCCCTACAGGCTACACCAGATTTCCAATACTTATTCCGTTTCCCTATTCCTGTAGCCTAATCGCTTATTAGAAGGCCGGCAATGCAATTGCAACTCTCTGATGTTACGAGTGTCCATGGGCGGCGGCAGTCGTTTTCCATCACGTAACCTGTCTGCTCGTTTCTGAAATTACTAGACCGATTTTTAGCAAACGAATGTAGAGAAGGCCGAATGACAAAGCCTGCTTTCCAACGCGGCGGTGTTCGATTCCCGTTTGATAAATAGTTCGTCATAAAACAACCACCGTAGAAAGTTCCAATACAAAGGATTAGAATTTTGACGGTCGAACCATTCAGCCCTCCAAAGCGAAAATCGCCAGCTATTTCATAAAAAAAGTTAGATAAACTCTCGTCCAGTTGAAAAGCCCTCCGCCGAAATTTCTAATTCTCTAAAACGAATAAAAAAAATAAGTTGTCAATTATTCCGCGCGTTTTTGAAACAATGGCCGCCATGTTCGGAATTCGTTTCGTTGGAATAGAATGGCGTGCATTAAAAACTAAACGATCGCGCACAATACGCGATGGACCAATGGCATGGTGGATAAAAAACAGAAAGCATTTTTTTTTACGAAACGGGGATGACATTTAGACAATCAGACGATGACGCGACCGTTAGAGGGTGTACTTGTCTCTACTCGCCGAACATCGGCTATGATCGCCCTTGATCAACTCGTAGAAAAATTACTACCAACTATAACGTTCGTAGTAATTTTTTCACCATCATTGTGATGATGGTGTCGATTGCAAACATTCATACGATCATAGAGAAATTATACCTATAAAATAATTGATCGATGATACGATCAAGTATTAACAATCATCGCCTACTATGTAGCTAACCTGCATAAGGTAATTTTGAAAAGAAGTTGGAGTCTAAAGAGTGAGCAAACTATGCCGGGCCGCAACGTGCCGGGTTTAGCGGAAAAATCCGCCTCGCACGCCTCGACGGAGCGTGCCGGCCCTCAGCGGGGCGGATTTTTTTAAAAGGATAATTAAGACAGTATATAGCAAATTAAATGAAAACCATAAAACAAAACCCGGCCCGGCACGCTCCGTCAAGGTGGGCGCTTACCTTAATGCATCGAGCGACGCATCGCATCTTATTTCGATGTGAACGACCTTAACCTAAAAATAGTAAGTACATTATGAAAACATCAAAGGCTGGTGGTGGTGACCGGAAGATGTGAACAGCCGCGCCATCTTGTTGGGATCAAACGGAAGAAAATCAAATCAGAGAGATTATGCAAAGTGGGTACGTTCTTTATCGATGTAGCATTGCTCGGTCAGTGACCTCCTCCGGTTTAGTACATTCGTACTATAGTTTGGTCGCAGAGAGAAAAGAAGTTCTCGGGTGGAGGCGTTGCCGTGGGAGAGGCACGCTTCGGCACGAACGGGCCGGCTCTACTGGAGTGATACCAAGGCCTCTCAGAAAACTGACGTGAAACTGCGTTGTGCTGTGTTTCGTTTAGTAAGTTTAGCGCTGGCCCAACATCCCTATTGCCTCATAAATGTCGGCAACGCGCTTGCGACTCTTCGGATGTCGCGAGTGTTCATGGGCGACGGCAGTCGTTTTCCATCAGGTAACCCGTCTGCTTTCTTACCCCTTAAATATCATTAAAAAGAAGTTCGTTTATGGACGCCATAATTTACACAACAAAATTCACAATTCAAAACTGGAGAAGGTTTATCAATAGGCTACGTAATAGGGAATATGCATGATTTTTTATTATTTAATTAAATAAATCTTACGTTATTGAAAAACGATGTAGTCCAATC
>JAOTAV010000681.1:0-10374 GCA_026546445.1 Cyclargus thomasi | reverse complement strand
GTATATATACCGCCGTGTTTCAAGAACTTCGATAGCGCGATGCAGGATTATTACGCTTAATGTGGGTACCGCCACAGCAACACTACACCTATACACTCAATAATTTATATGACGAAGAACAAGATGATGAATGATAATGATGATGTTGATGATATTCACAATAGAGTACTTATGTACTACAATGTATTAAAACATACCGAGTATCAAGGTCAGCTCTAATGGGACCAATTACCCGATGAAGATATTTTATCTAGGCCATAAAATATTATAGGCACTCAATCATTTGTCAATAAACCAAATTGTAAACACTTTTTATTCGACGGAGATTCACTAATTGATCCCTAGACAGCTCAGACAGCTCTAGTTAATGCTTCAGAATTGGTCTTTCATAGGAATTTTATATTAATTTTTATAGAGTAGTGTATTTTGTAGACCGGATGATCATTCTTGTGAAGCGATACTAACGCTTGGTTTGTTGAACATCCATCTTTTATAATAATTATTAATGTAAAAAATGGGAATGTCTGTTTTTGGGAATTTATCACGCCCTAACTAAGCAACCATTCGATTTGATTTTAGGCATACACTCAGCTGAACGGATGGAGAATAACATAGGCTAGCTTTTGGTCTTAGAAAAAATCAAATTCCCAAAAGATTCATATTTGTACCTGAATCTTGATAAACATCCGGTTTTTTTATATGTTATATTTATTTCTCATTTTAAATGTTGAATAAATAAAAAAAAAACAAATGTAATACCAAGAACTGATGGGTTAAAATGTAGAGTTCCGAAGCTACTTTGTAGTTCAGTAAAAACGCCGGTAATGTCACTTAAGTGTCTTTCGGGATGTCTGGAATTAGAGCCCGGATGCCATCTTCCGTTGGATCTGAAACGCGAAAGAAAATTTTGGATATTTGTGTAACAGTTGTTATCGATAGTTAGGTTGTTATAATGTTCTAGCTATTCTAGCGGTTTCGTTCGCCTGGAATTCTAAAATCGGTAAAAGTACGATTTTTTTGGAAACATGATGTTTTTTCAAAACCAAAAGTAGCCTATATGTCCTTCGATTCAAATAAGTTTTTTTCCGACACATTTTTCCATTAATAAATTATAATATTGGTAATAGTCAATTCATTTTTTTTAATTGCTTATTTTATATTAACCTCTATATTAAAGATTTTTTTTTTCGCAAGAAACTCAACATATTATTAAATCTATACATTAATACGCGAGCGGAAAACTTTATACCCCTTTCTGAGAAAGACGCGTAAAAGTAAAAGTATGAAATTTGTCCCAGTTATAGTTGATATGGAGGAGGAGCGTGGAATAACAATATTATTTTAAGTAATGCTGTATTCCTGCATATTTTATTATTATATTTATATTATATTTTAATAAATAAAACGTTACGCACACTACAATATTTTGACATGACACGATAATTATACACGACATACACGAAATACTCTTTTGTTTATGGTTGAAGTCTGTGATTTTTTTAACACAATTTAATGGCCTGGTAACGAGGCTTTTATGCCAAGTTAAAGTCTGTGATTGAATTGAGAATATATTATTTTTTATAGCTCCTCTACACGATGGATTTACATATTTATCGAATTTCGACTAAAGGGCGGCCTCTAGTTAATAATTAATAAGTGATAGTTAATATTATTTATTTATACAGAAAGTTTATACAAATGTACCGTATGAGGTTTATCAATGAAATCTATATAACCTGTATTAGTTAACCCTAAAACGCCCACGTCGAGTAAATTAATATCATTTGTTGGTGTCATCGGCTACCGGCAGTCGGCCTCATTATATATTTTAATTAACTATTCACCATGTCCAATACCACCTACATTTTAAAATATTGTAATGACCTCGTTTTTAAAATCCGCGCGATATAATTACTGAGTTTTTACAGGTTAAAATTTGATTTTTGATATGTTTTAGTCCCAAATTTACTTTAAGGGACTTTAGCTGTAGACTCGTGTTCTGGGTGTAAACTGGAAAATATGTATCCTGATGTGAATATTCATTAAAGAATAAACAAAATAATATTGATAAGAGTTGGCCAAAAGATCGCCAAAATCTGTTTTACATATAAGCGGGGCGTTGCTTTTTGTCTGTCTGTATGTTGTGAAAGCATTACACGAAAACTACTATTCTGATTCGAACGCGGTTTTCAAAGATGTCTTCTATCAACTTAACTAAGGGGGCAAAAGAGGGGGTCGAATTTTGAAAGGCGCAAAAGAGGTCGCCGGTCGCAGGCACATACATACACAACTTTTTACAAACCTCAAAAAATGTAACGTTTTTTCCAAAAATTGCAAGCCACAAATGGTCGAAAATATTGCGTTAGGTTAGGTTATATCACTGGCAATTGATACAGACGGACGAATCAACTGCACCGCCTCCAAATTCAATCAACACGCAACATTGTATAATATTACCGGGCTTGTCGCCGGGTGCCGACAATATACGACATGACACACAGATTATTTTTGATATATAGATATGTTAAATGTCGTTGGTAAAAACTATACCAGTATTTTTATACTCGTACTAGAAGGGTTAACTTTATATAACGTAGAGCTAAAGCACGCTAAAGTAATGAGATTTTTTCAAATTTGCTAAGTGGTCACAGTAGGCGGTAAAAAAAGAATAAAATATGATGCTTGAAATGCTTTTTCGGGCTCTTTGCGATTAAACCAATTATAAATAAAAAAAAAATATATGAACGAAACGGAAAGTAACTATGTACTAGCATACGCAGCATCAGAAGAGTTGCAGGTGCGTCCTCGGATATCAAGAGAGTTTGCATATCAAGCAGTTTGTTGAACCGAAATTACTTTATTGCAAGGCAAACAAATATTTTTCGCAACAAAAAATATCCTATGTCCTTCTCAAGGAAAGGTCTTTCATCAAAATCTATACAACAATCACACCAAACTGTTAGGCAGACTATACTCGTACATAATTTTAGCATGGATGATTGTGTTTACCTTTACGTAATGAAGATGATGATTGATAATGATGATTTTATTGATTAATAATCCTCATCATCATTACATAATGATGATGAGAGTTTTAAGTAAAGAAGCGAAACATGTTTTGATTGTAAATCTATACAAGTTGTATAACAAAAATAAGTGATACTTTAGGGTTTGTATCTGACCCTTGCCCCCATACTAATTACAAAAATTTTCGTTCGCTTTCAGCGCCGCTTCTTTCACACTGAACTCTATATAAGAGTCAGATACAAACCCCAAAGCATTATCACTTACTTTATAAATACGCAAGCAGAAAACTTTGTACCGCTTTTTACGAAAGACGTGTAGACGTTAAAACATGAAAGTTCTGCCAGTTACAGTTGAATTAGAGGAGGAGCGTACGATATGCTTTAATCTTCCATATTTTTAATAAATAAAACTCTACGCACATAACAATATTTTGACTCGTAGTCGTTTGTTTATGGTTTAGACCTGATTTTTTAAAATTAAATTTAATAGCATGGTAACGAAACCTTTACGCTTAATTGAAGCCTAGCTTAATCAGCTGTCGCAATCTTTGTCACCATAAGATTATTAGTATTTTTTCCAAATCAATGTTTAATTTATAAGCTTAATGGGTGATACTGAAAAGATTTAATTAAAATAACAACAAGAAAACACAGCAGGTATACTTAACCAGTTAGGTGAAGGTGTAATAAATATGCTCCGAAGTCCAAGCATCTGTTACTTTACATATCGATTTTGTTATAAGCGAAAGTGTATAAGAATTATAAATATACGGTTAATATGCGGACCGCTTGACACGTGAAGTTTGATATTAATGTGTATAATAGTGCCGAGCCGCTTATACAAATTGCTCAAATTACAGGCAATTTTATGAACGTTTCTCGTCCGAGTTTTGCATGGAAGCCATTATTTTGTTATAAATATCAGTCATTATTAATTGTGTGAAATATTAAAATATCGAGGGCATTAATCACGATACAGTCATTGCTTTAGGAAATTTGCTGTTTTCTTGGACTGGCTTAAAAACTTTGTATTTTGCCATTTGCTGGATGCAATGTTTTGTCCGCCGTATTTAACACGCACCCCGCGAATAATACTCATTTATTACCTAACTTCTACTTAATATATTAATTATTGAAATATGCGAATCATAAATGGTTATGCAATAACATGAGCGACAGGTATAATGTAATACTACCTTAATTAATAGTATTATTAACAAACTTGATACTATTAATGAACGTCTAAATGTTTAATGTAGCTGTCAAACGGACTAATGCTAGCGACTAATTACAAATAATTGACATTCATTTGGTAGTCTATATGCAGTGCCGGCTTCAGCCCTACCCAGCGCCTTGGGTGAAATTTCTCCAGTACCCCTAACTTCAAACCTCACTACGAAATGAATCGGCCGAGCGTCGCGCCATTTTGTATGCGGCGCCCCTTTTTCCCCGGCACCTCGTTTTCCCAAACTCGGCCCTGCTAAAACCGCTTCTGGTACGTGTATCGGCAAGGCTATTATGGTTATGTACCCCATCAATCGCTGTTATCAATAAAAGAACCGACAGTTTCGCAAACCGGTTTCGTACTAAAACTAAAAAGCGTTAAATCTCTAAATAAGATAGTAGCTATTCAGAATTGAGATAGATAATAATTAATTAGTCTATTTTAAGGATGAATATTATAATTAACTATGTAGATGTTGCTCGCAACTTTGTAGCGCCAAAATTAGTTTATCGCGCGGGAACCGTCCATTTTTCAGAGATAAAAAGTATATATCCTTCTCCGGACCCAGAGCATCTCCATAGCAAATTTCAGCGAAATCGGTTCAGATTTGGGCGCTAAGAGGTAACAGACAGACAGAATTTAAGTTTAAAAGCTTTCGATTGCACTAGCTTTTACGCGCTATTCCAATTTTATCCCAGGAAGAGGTAGAAATAAAAACTATTCTATTATCTTAGTGTACTTAGAAGTGATTGACGGACAAACATCCAAATATTTCACATTTATACATACATATTAGTGTCATCATCCGCTTTTTTTACCTAGCTGTACCAAAAAGAGAGTCTAGGTATTAGTTTGCTAACGTTTTGTATGTTTTCTGCTAAGATCCATTTGAACTTACATAAATTTTTTAGTATGAATCAGAAGTATCATAACCGAAACAGGTTCAGTTTTTATTGTTATAAAACTATATATAGATTTTATGATGTTGTTAGGTGTTTGGTTAGACAACATTCGAAATAATTTACGGCAACCGAAGACACAGGTGGAGTCCATTTTCGCTTATCTTCTGGAATTAATTTTATGGTTGATACAAATTCTGCTAGTGCCATTAAAAAAAATGATTCTTGGGTAGTTGACGGGCCGACTACGTAACTTGGTTGGTTTTAATCGTTGATTGTGAAAGGTTGTTGGGATTAACATAACGCGACCAAATCACGTAAGTTCATGTCTGTTTATGATTCAGCTTCTCTGATAGTTCTTTGATGAATGCAATATTATATTTTTACCCGACTTACGCCAGTAGGAGAGTTATGTATTTCGAGAATTAATTTGTATGTATGTATAATTGTTTGGCACGCTCTGCAGCCTGAACTGCATGCTGGATTTTTGGCTTGAAAGGTGTCGTTAGATTCGTATTTACTGTCAGAGTGGATTGTATATTTCACAGTATAAAAAAACAAAATGGCAGATTTTTGGCGCTAAATTCGAATATTGCGCTATTTAAATTGCAACTTGTTTAATATGTACTACGTACTTGTTTTATATATATTTGCGCATACTTAAACAATGAAACATGTTAAAAACAACATAATAAACTTTTTACATTGAATATTATACATGATCATCCTTATCATCATTTAGTTTAGAGACAATATCATAAAAAAAAAAAGAAAAAGTTGAAAAACCTTTTTCGATAGTAAAGGGATGAGCGGATCTGTATTCTTTCTGCGAAAAATGTCTCCAAGCAACTTGATATAGGTTAGACAGTTGAGGGGCAGTAAATGTGGTTCTTTAAAAATAAGGCAAACATTTTGTATGCTCGTCCAGGTTAGAGACAATCTATCGAGAGAAATTCATTCATAGAAAATAATAAATATCCCTAAATTTTTTTTGGTTAAACTTCGTGTAACCTTTTCGAGATTAGAGAGGTTCAAGATTTTAGTCTTTAAGTTATAAACAAGAGTATTTTAGTAGATATCTTATTTATTTTCATGTTTATAAACAGCTTTGTTTCAAAATCCTATGATGAAATTGCATTTCACAATCGTGTTATATATAAATAGTACGGCGAGGAGGAATCGCCGCAATAATAGATTAAGGAGTCCAAAATATGAGGCCCAAATTATAGACAAACGCTGCCGGCGGCGCCATGTAAAATACAATTCCAATGTACTATTATATAAATAACCCAGTTTATACGTCGGCCATAAAAAATGTAGGCGGCTGTCTCTAACTTTGCATCAACTCTCGCCCACGTGTTTAGGTCAGATAATCACTGATTTCGCTGATTTTATCGTCATTATTACAGCCATTGGATAAAGAAAAACTACTTTTAAATACCTATATTGATTCTTTACAGTGAAGTGATGTTTTATGTCAAAGGACTGAAGGGTAATTTTACGCTAAAATAGTATTTTTTGTCTCGTAAGGAAAATCCTAATTTATTTAATAGAAATCATTGAGATGTTTTAACCAAATTAATAGCGATAAATATATAATAATTATAATGAAAATAATAACAATAGTCGCTTTTGCCCGAATATGAAAATCGCATAAAAATACGTATTTTCTTGTAAGCGCAAGACACGATGACCAAAGTAACAAAGTGACCAAGACCAAAAGAAGCCTGTGTCACTATCTATTACTTCAACTAAATCTATGCCAAAAAAATCAAGTCGAATGTTCGCTTCGTTAGGTAGTATAGGAAATACAAAAAATAAAATATACAAACTCACATTTCTATTTATCTATTTATTCATATCCGAGCGGAAAACTTTGTACCCCTTTTTACGAACGACGCGTAGATGTAAAAGCTTAAAATTTCTCACAGTTGTAGTTGATATGGTGGAGGAGCGTGGAATACTAATTATGTTTTAAAATATGTTTTAATCTTGCATATTTTTAATAAATAAAACTTATAATTATGGTCGAATTTCTACCACAGGGAAATCTCTAGTAATATTAAGTAGGCAAAATTTTAAATCACACATGGTTTGTATCATTTAAAATATGGCGACGAACCGCTTGTGTCTGTCGAGTATAATTTAATTTCAATTCCATCAAAAGGAGAGCATCCACATAATAGATAGTCCATCAAGTTATTGAAACGAACTTTTGAATCCCGTTAGAATACGGAAGGTGTGGTTGGCTTTGATCCAATACAAGTAGGTACTGTTATTTATGATTTGAGACACTTTTCATGTTCTAAAAATTGTTAGTAGATTTATAGAAGAGTGTAGTAATATATTAAACTGAATTATGGATTTTTGTATAACGCCCACAGAGTCGCTAATTGTTGACAACTCTTTATTTATTTAATCTTCTGGTCAGTTTTAGACCCACCTGTGGACTAGTATAAAAATAATAATAATATACGAAAACTTCTAGCTGTTAGTCAAATGAGAAAAAAATAATGCTAGGGTTGTGTACCACTTTTAAAGGCACATAAAATCAGTTCGTCTCTTTGGAAGTCTCGCATCCATGTAAGGAAGGGACGGTTTTATTCAGAAAAAAATATATTTCAGGCTTTTTCGTTTTAACCACACTCTTAATAACAGACCTTAAGCTTCAAATTTACTCATATTAGACAATTAATGCAGGTGATCTCGAACCAATAGCTCCTCTTCACAACGGCGTTTATGAAGGAGGAGATATCAGTTTTACTACAGTTGATGACACGCAAGCACTATAGGGAATATGTATGATTTTTTTTTCATTAAATAAATCTATCGTTATTGGAAAATGATGTAGTCCAAACAGTTTTTTGATAAAATTGAATAACTTTGTTGCTTAACAAAGTAACAACCATTTAAGTCCGAAAGAAAGATCCGATATTGATTGTGATTTGTGACGTCAATGTCTATAAGCATACAAAGTTCATACTAAATTGCGTTTTGAGAGAAAGAGATGGATAGAAAACTTAAATCGCTAATATCTGATACATTTCTCAACAGAAAGTTGAAATTTTTTGTTATATCTTTTAGCCGACTATAAGAATAATTTGCATTCGATAAATTTTGTTTTATACGCACCTTCCCTGTTGTGTAGAGCTCTCTGCGCATTGTCTACGATGCATTCATAGTGCACGTCCAGTGGCTATTCTGAACGTCCAGGTTTAAATAATCCAATATTCTATCAATATTAGATATCATCGACCTGGTTTTTGTCTTAATTCCCCCAAGCCCAGCTGTACGTAGACGCTTCGCGCGCTGGCTCCTGGACTATCTCGCACTGACGCAACTCAGTGCATAATGCCAAAACATTTATTGCTGAAGGATTTATCTGTATTTATAAACCTGAACGTATCTACATATTATGATCACGACGGTGCTCGTGTTATCCTAGTAACGAAGTAGAATGTTGCTTATGAGTAACAAAGTTGAAAGACAAGGATCCTAGTCCATATCTTACACTTAGAATGTATAAAATACAGGTTGTGACAAAAGTAGGTGATAAAACTTTAGGGATCGTATATGTCCCTGATATAATGAAAAAGCAGTGGCGTGGAAAGCGAAAAAAAAATTTTGTGATTTGTATGGGCAAACGTATGTCACTCGGGCGCTTGGCCATACAAATCACAATTTTTTTTTTCACTTTCCACGCTGTTACCTTCACAGTGAACTCTATATAAGGCACATATAACTACAGTTTTATCACTAAAGTTTTATCACTTACTTTTGTTACACCCTGTATACCTAAGAAAAAAATTTGCACTATAGTGTTGAATGAGTACCACATATTACGTATTATGCGCACATCATAATTGAAGGCATAAGACAGAGCAGACAAGTAACATTTTAAAAACAGCCGGATTTATGATTAAATGGATACTTTAAGACCGGAAAAAGTATTTAAAATTAAAGTAATGTGGATTATATGTGTAGATACACTAGCCAGATAATAAAATAGATAAGTTACAAGATATATCAAAATTGTATAGAAAATATTGAGTTTTTACACGTAAGTTGTCTTCCACTTATGTCTTCAATTATTTTCAAAGCGCTCTTAGTAGTTAGAGCTCTTAAAAGACCATAAAGGATCATTATTATATTTGCTATCAAATTATTATCCTTTCTAATGAATGGCCTAATTTAAATATCGTCTATTGGCTGCAATTGTTTGCTGCCTTATTAAGGCTTCGTTTAAAATAAAGTTAATTAAATTCAATTATCACAATTAGGCTCGACTGTATAAATAAAAAGTGCAACTTGATAGGTAATAAAATGCTGCCAACCGCCGTAATAGTCGGTTTATACTTTGTTTATACTAATGTTATAATACCCAGTGTATAGTTAATGTTTCCTTTAGCTTGTTAAAGTCTCGCTAAAAACGGCTTACCATGCTTTATGAGGTATTCTAGTCGTAAAGAACCACGGTTGGTCAGACAGCTGAGCCAAACTATTTCATAATCACTCAATTGTGATGGCTAGACGGTTGCTAACTGCTAAAAAAAGTATTAAAAAGTAAAAAGTGAATTGGTAAATATGTGGCTAGGTTACTGTTTATTCTGTATTATTTATTGCTAAAGAGCTACGATTTTAACCCGTAGTTTAAACGAGAGCCCAAAACCTTTGACTCTTACAGCCTTACTTATAAAAATCAACTAATCAACATCTTAGCAACTACTTAACTAATCACCTTCTTAATTCTTAATTAGTAATTAACTATTTCTTACTTAAAAACGCTGCTTAGGCGTTACTTAACTAATTAACGTTAATTAGCGAATTTTTATTTTACTCTACCAACACCAGACCAAAACCGAACTTCAGACCAGATAAAAATGTCAAAAAGCCGTCACCCAACGCGAAAATTAAAAAATAATAACGTCAAAGTTATGTCAAAGTGCTGTTAGTAACTTTTTCGTGTGGTGTTTTTTATTAGTTGCATTTAGTATACATACTTTGTTGTGTGTTGCGTTTGTTTGTTGGGGCTTAGAGACTTTCGACTACCTTTATTTTTATTATTCATCGAACAATGGAAATGAAATCCACCAACAAAAGAGTCCGGTCTTCAAATTGGACAGAAGAAGAAAAGGTAGTAGAAAAGAAAAGATAATGAGAAATTAGAGCAGGTATTGTATCATTTATATTCTATTATTCACTTAATTAAATTATTATGATGAAA
>JAOTAV010000680.1:0-10375 GCA_026546445.1 Cyclargus thomasi | reverse complement strand
GACGCGCTCGAGCATATTATGGCAAAATCCCCTCTTAGGTTTCCCTACTGAAGCTTAAACAACGATCCATTACTACTTAAAAAGTTAAAAGATTTGTTTACTTGAAAACGTAGGAAGCAAACCCATATAATTTTTTAAAAATTATGTAAGTTTATTATTGTTACACTATTCAAAAGGTGTATAGATCTAATTGGCCTTGGCCTTAAATATACCACACACGAGGAAAATGAGTATACCCCCATAAAATAATAGAACACTAGCTCAATTTCTAATTCATTTTTCATCATTCATTGCAATTATTTTCGTAATAAAATATTTTATTATGTAATTGCAATGATTACAACTTATTCTACCCTTTAAATTTCTTTAACTCAGCACCTAACATCGGAATACACGTCATGTTGTAACTGCATGGTTTTACCCTAACATAAGGATTGAATTAAAAGTATACCAATCCGATAGTTTCTAGTTTTTGAGACGATTTACCAGCTATTTGTACCTATATTAAAATAGAAAGATACAATTTTTGAATATAGGCTAGTACACTTTGAAGTTAAATGAAATGGCAAAGAGAGAAAATCCATTGGAAATCTGCATACAACGGCGACATGATTTTCACTTTTCACATTAGGTAAACAAGAATGCCGTTATAATTCCATACCTTTAAATAAAATAAAAGTTTCACCTTCGTGCTGCGGCTCACGAAATCTCAATAATTAAATATGAATTACACTGCACTTCGTACGAAATCCGATCGCACCGTGTTTTCCTTTCGTCCGTGAGTTTTCCGAGGAAATCCGAGCATACAATGTTGGAGCATCACTGCATTTTGAGTTTAGACGTGTTTGTGTGGAGAAATCGCGGAGAGCCATCAACGGACGCGCGGCTTTCACATGTTCCGGCGAGCGACTGACTGAAGTACGTGGCCGCGTGGTGACTGGTGAGGGCAGCGAGCGACCTGCCGAGTGAATACTAAGCAGTGGCAGGCTAGACCTACTCCAAAACACTCAAATTTCAATCCATACCCATAATATTTAATGTTATAAATTTTTAAGTATGTATATTTGTTTGTCCCTCTTTCACGCACTAACAAAGCAGCAAATTGACTTGACTTTTGGCATAGACTTTGTTAAAAGGATGGAGAGGAACATAGGCTACTTTTGGTCTTGAAAAAGCATAATATTCATACAACCCAAACTGGTAGAACGGCAGTGTTTGCTTTGCGTTCGACGTGGCGTTAGTTGCAACTGACACGGCAGTGGCACCGCCAAGTCTAGCGCGAAGCAAACACGGCCGTGCCATCTTTACAACAACTAAATCTTAACAACGCCTGACGATGCTTAACTCCGGTAAATCGGACGAAAACCGGTGTACTCGAATACCACTTTGAGTACAATGGTTCTCGTTGACACCTTTAGACAGCTGTACATTTCAGCACAATTAGTTAAATTCACAAGTATAATAGCGTACAGTACGGTTTTTCGTCGTGCTCCTTTAAGTAGGTATTTCAATAATTTATTCCTCTAAAACCTCATCAATAACAAATATAATGACAGAATTTACGACTTCGGTACTTCGTTGATCGTCCATCTTAAGTCAACTAAAGAGCTTAACTACTTAAATACGTTTGGACACACACTCAAAATTAAGTTACTTAAAATTTAGTTACCTAAACAAGACATTACAGTAATGTTATAGGACTGGCCGGCATGGTACAGAAACAAATCACAGGAAGTTTACTAGTACATAGTTATACCTCTAAACTTTATTGTTGATCAGTGCTGAAACGTTTTAGGTGCACAAAAAGTAGTAAAAAAAAACCGTAAAGTACGTTTCAGTAGTTTGCACTTGGCAGATAAGCAACATAATAATTTAAATATTCGTTCGTTACGCCTTATGTCAGTTATATACATATTTTTGGCAATTCTAGAAATATGCGAAAATGTTTAGGTCTTGGCAAAGACCCCTGTAGGATAAACTTCTTTATTCTTTCATCACTGACTTATAAAAGTGTTTTTTTTTTCCTACACAAAAGTTATTTTTAAAGAAAAGTTATAATCTTCACAAAAGCTTTTGCCAAAATCTATGCCGCCGATCATAAAATTAGAGTTGAAAGCTTTTCGTGTTACGGCGCCTCGGTAAGTTTATGTCATATAGAGGTGTGTGTTTTATAATCATTTTATGATTTTATACTGAGATTAATAAGTCGGTTTATGTCGCATCTTTTTAATGTGATAATAAATAACCATAAGGTCTGGTTTACACGTATTAAGTAGAAAAGTAGGTAACTAAATTTTAACATAATATTAAGTTAACAATTGCATGTAAACACAAAATTTAGTACCAAGTTGCAAGTTAAATCACTTAAAATTATGTAAAAATTTAGTTATCTACTTTATACGTGTAAACCAGACATTATGCAAGTAGTTGAAAGTTATTACAAGTAATTTAAAACTATGTCCTTAAAAATTTAACATGAACCAAATAATTCACACACATTTTCTTTACTCGTTTAATTGTATTTAGCTTACTACTTATTAATATGCTATTTCGGTAGGTATTTCCACATTTCTTTTTGTATAAAAATATAAAATAAGGTTACAATTTCGAACTAAAAGTTAACATCCCATCCGGAGAGTTCGTCGGGCGGGAGTTTCTCTTTGGGATATTTCTCGAAGTTGGAGAGATCGAGGTCGTGTGAGACCGGCTGCACCAGCGGCGCCTTCAAACGCCCCTCCCGCAGACCCTCCCAGTCGAAACCGAGGAACCACCTGAAAGTATGTTTTGTGTTGAATAGTCCATTCATCGAGGAAGGCCTTACACTAGCACACTACGACTAGTAGGAGCGAAGAATCAAAGGAAAATCGTGGAAAAACTATATAGTAGTAGTAAGTAAAAGTAAGAACTTCATTTATATATGTACAGTATACGGTAGACCACAGGGAACGACAAAGGCAAAATGTGCTTTACCCCCAAAATGCTACTAACAACGCGGGCGGAGCCACGTGGAACTTCTTATATAAGTATAACATTAGTTTAGACGATCTCTGTCGCTCAGTTGGAAAGAGCTTAAGGTAGCTCAAGCCGGGGGTCACGAGTTCGAATCCCGCCGACGGAGCAAAAGTTTTACAATGTTCGTGGGTCTTGGATGTATATTAAATGTGTGTATCATATAATAACAATCTTAAATATGTGTATAGTATAAAAGTATTAAATATATTTCCGTTGTCTGGTACCCGTAACACAAGTCATTCAGGTACTTAGCACGGTGCCAGATTGACGTAGTTTGAAGCGTCCATACATATGTAAAAAAAATGCATTTAGAAGATTATTTTTTTTTTGTATTATCTTTCATTAACATCCAATTAACCACTGTGTAATCCGCCGTCCTCAAGGCGGTTTAATTTTGTAATTTACAATGTTTTGGCCGCATCCGTCTTTAGCAAAATAACCGCGCGTCAGTGTCACACATTTTTATACATTTTATTAGTATACCCAGCCGTTTTCACATCGCCCAGGCATGTTTACGATTGCAATTGGCAAGTGTCTCAAAATTAACTGGCACATTAAAATTATGGGAGACAGACAAAAACAACTGTAGCTTTGACACAGGGAATATAAAATCTACAAAGAGAATATATCATTTTCATAGTGAATAATATGATATTTGTTAACATGGTCGGAGATCAAGCGACGGAATTTTATACCCCTTTAATGGTGAACAGATATCAGAACGAACGAATCGAAGTAATTTTCTCTCTGAATTTGGCAGGGAACAATTCAGACGAATCGGACGATTCGTTTCCTTTCCTTTTCACGCCTCGTTCGTTTTTAAAGATGTGCGTTCCCCATAAAGATGAGGGTGTAGTAAACTTCTTTGTAAAAACCTTTTTATATTTTGTACCAAAGAGTACAATATAGATATAAACCTGTCACAGTTGTAAAAAATTGAAAAAAAAAATGTTTATTGTCGGTGTTACATATATATCATATCTCGGATCCCCAAAATCCTTCATACAATTTTTCGACATCTATCAAAACTGTAAATAAGTCAATAAACCATAAAGAAAAGAGTACAAAATATAAAAAGGTTTTTACAAAGAAGTTTACTACAAGGGCTTCTAAAACGTCTTTTGCGTTCCTCTTGTGTCTGTCCTTGGTATCGTACTCTAAGTACCTACCGATTTTAATCTACAACACGTTCACATTAACTAGACAGTTGACTTTAAAACTAGCTTCAATATCAATATTTTAGCTAGTTTTCTGTTGCTGTTTTTAAACATTTTTTTTACATTTTTTACAACTGTGACCGGTTTATATCTATCCTATCGCCTGAATTCTAACACAAAGCCATGTTTTGCGATAAATGGCGTGCCTGCATTGATTGTTTTAATTTCTAACTTCGTTAATTTGTGACTAGCTTTTCAAATTAAATTTATATTTTCCGTCAATGATAAGTATCCTTTCGGGATTTTATTTAAGTCCATAGCAAATTTTATTAAAATCCATACACATTAGTGTTTGCGTGAAATAGTAAGCATCCATACATATGATACATATAAACTTTTGCATTTATAATATTGTCTAGCGGACCTTTTTTTATATCTAAACCATCCTCGGATGGCCTAAAACAATCTCAAAAAATTTCATCAATTTCGGTCGTCGTTTGAGAAGAGTTCAGTGACAAACACACGTACACACACTCATTAATTATTTTTTTTTGTGTTTGTTAAATCGTTAAAGTTAAAATAAGTAGCATATATGAAAACGATCGCAATCTTGGCCGCCCTAACAAACTATATATTCGGTTGAAACGAAACTTCCTCAACCGTCACATTACTGGAAGTAGAGCGAACAGCATACGTGCTAACTGATCACCAGATATAAGGTTTGTGCGTGAAATACTTTATCTACTATGGTAAAGAAATATAGAATACAAATACTTTGGAAAAGTAAAAAAGTTAGGGGTTTGATAAGAGGCATCGACGCGGTCAACGAATACACAACAAATTTTGGCTTGGGCCGCTCTGCGTCTGTTGGCTTTCGTTGTGTATAGCCTGGTTTATCCAGCGCATTACTAATTAGCCTGACAGTATAATATACGTCTATCATATAAAAATAAGTCAGGTTTTCCTTTCTGAACTTATATATAACTCCACAACGCACGAACCGATTTCCACGGTTTTGCATTCGTTGGAAAGGTCTCGAATGCCGTGAGGTTTGTAGCAGAAAAATCAGAAAAAACTTCAAGATAACAGCAAAAGAACAGGGATAATCATGTTTCACATACAGCGCCATCTGAGATACACAGCGTGCACTACAACGGCGCCAGTACGTGGTTTTACGTGACTTTCCACGCGAGCGAAGCCGCGGGTAACAGCTAGTACTATTATAGTAAAGCCAAATACAAAAAACTTAAGCCAATGCTAAACAATGTACACAGAATGTTGTTTAACGCTTTTTTTTCTCTGAAGCGTGCCGGTTCATAACAAAAATCTATCTTCCGTTGTTTACTTGCTGTAACTAATAATAGGGTAGTTGCCAAGGCCAAATATTGACAGACTTTTGAATAAAATTAACGGTGAAAATGTATTTCCAAAAATTCAGGTTCATAACAACCTCCGCTTCAGTCATCGACTTCAAAAGTGTGAAGATAGAGTTATAAAATTGTTGAATTTTATAAGAATTTCGCAAAGGTCGGTTTATAGATGAATAGCTGTTGCCCGCGACTCCGTCCGCGTGGTAACTTTTCTCTTGAAATTTTTTCTTAATTTTTTTAGCTACAAACCTCACAGAGCCTGAGACATTCCCAACAAATGCAAAACCATGGAAATCGGTTTATGTGTGCAGGAGTTATATCGTCAGAAAAGAAAACATGACTTCTTTTTGTATAAAAGATAATTATTTTTTTAGTTTTAGTTATCTATGAAGCGACCTTTTGCAAAATTCTTACAAAATTCAATGATTACTTAACTCAGCATCGATGCGAGAAATCAACAACAGAAATAGGTTGTTATGAACCTGAAATTTTGGGAATACATATGTATTGTTATATATTTTAGTTCTATTTAAATGTCATGGTAATCCAAGACTTTACCTATCTATCAAATTATAGTGGGTTTATATTAACCAATTCTAGTAGCAACACTAAATAGAATAGGATTAGTAGGTCAACCATTACTACCTATCCCTAAAAATAAACAAGTGTACGTGTATTGCACAATATTTGTTATTATTGCTCAATAAAAACATCTAATGCAGCTGGAGTATATTTTTTTCGTTGTAGATTACAATCGTCCTCTCTATTGGAATACTGCCCCTCTCCAATTGGCAATTGTTCAAACTATTTTGCGTTGTTTCTGTGTTCCTGTGAAATTCTAAAATTATGATTATTCACCCATAAAAAAGCGTTTAGAAATTTTTAATCAACGTTACACTTTTTTTAATTATTAGTTTTCATATCATTAATTTGACTGTAAGGTCTTAACACACGGGTCTCAAAACCCCGGTTGCGGATTTACCTGAACAGAATGTTGTTGTTGTTGAATAAAATATGGAGGCATGACTTTTATCTTTTTTTTAACTGGCAATTTCCCACCACACATTCCCGATACTGCAACTTCTGGGTCGCCAGGATTAACAATGGTAACCAACCACAAAAACTCCTGTTTTTTTAGGGATTGTCTTTGGACCCGAGCCTGTACACACTGATTTAATCGCGGTGTACCTTTGCGAAACACAGGAACCTGGGCACATCCTAAGGGTCCTACTCTCAATTTTTTTATAGCAATTACAGTCAGTTGGGTCTCACAATATATCTTCAGAGATATACTAGAAAGTAGAAACGTTAAAACAAAAAAGCAACGGTCTTTTCGCGAAATCTTATTGAAGTCTTAAGTGGATGAAGCGGATAACTAACATTTTGCCACCTTCGAGTATATTCTAATTTTTTCCCATAAAACGTTTGACAAATCTTGTAACTTACCGTTTCAATTATCTAGCTAGTGTATCAAGCTTGTATATTATATAGATTAGTACATCGAAAACACAATATCTTAATTTCAATTAACTTTGCTTGTCCAAAAGCGTCCATTAACGCAAAAATCCTTGAGTTTTTAAAATGTCCGTTACCTGCTTTATCCACTTAAGTCTTTAATTATGAGAGTTTGTTTGTTTGGAAGTATTACCGTCAATAAGGCCGAATCTACTGAACGGTATTAAGGAAATTTGATAGCTGACTTAGATTATTATAATACTTTTCGTTCCAATCAGTCCTGAGTAATAATCCTGATACCACATATGCAGTAAAGTATTTTCATAGCAAAGAGATCGCGATATGAATAAATAAAAAAGTAAAGATTAGTGTAATTTGTTAACACGCTCATTACTGACACAGTTAAATGGCCGGCGTAAAAAGATAAAATACAGTGTACAGTTAATATCACGCATATGCAGAAACGCTCACAATCATTACCGTGTACTCTCGCTAGCTTTTTATATTGCTTTCACTAATGATTTCCATATTTTTTCATCTGCTATTTTCATTACACGACGCGAATACTAATTCATCGACACGTAATGTCACCACTACATAATTGGAATAAAAAAGTTGCGTGACTGTAATTGCATTGCCATTTTGACCAATTCGCACCAAGTCATCAATTAATTGGAACGAAACAAATCAAACAGTGCTACTACGACCTAACTTGACATTAGGTACAGCCTGCTTACGGAAAACAGAAGTTTGAAAACAGACGCAGTGACTGGCCGTAACCTTCCGACGCCTCAATCATTTACTTTAAAATCCTTCAAGTCTTTAAGGATGTATCAAGCGACATATAAATTCACGTACATACAACAAAAATACACTCGAAAAACGTAACCATCCTTAGGAGACACTTGTTACTCGGCTGGACAGTCTGGCGCATCAACGCATCGTCTGCTTTCTAGGGGATAGCATTTTGCCACATGTTACTGATTAATTTATTTTCTTATATATTTGATTGAGCAATATTGGTGCTGCGTAAGCCGATTTATATGGGCGGCCTATTGGCGGCAGTGTCCTAGCCTAGGAAGCCAACAAATTTCCTAACTTCATGGGGCGGTGGAAGCAAAACCTCTACGCATAAAAATTGTAAATAATGTTTCTGCATAATCTCTGATGATGACTTAAAGGCCATTCGATTGCCTAAATCACGATCATTCCTATTTACGAGAGCTGGATATATTCCTAGAACTCGTAAATAGCAATTACTAATGAACAAACACTATCCAGTGTCATAAAAATATTATTTCCTGTAGATGCAATCAATTCGGATGCGGTGTCACCTTGGCGAGATGCGGCTCATATTCGAGCTATTTTGGCGAACATCCAGGATGATGTAGGGCGATCCTACTAATAATTATACATTCACAGTAAAATGGGAACCATGTCAAAGGAGCTTACCGACCTCGTTAATTATAGTTTGACCACAACCGCCCTAGGAACGTAGGACGGGGCCGGGACAGGAAAGAATACTACCGCCTTCGGCGTTGACGGCCAACTGAGAGAGTAGCGCGGCCAGTAACTATGGTAACCCTTCGCTGCTGCGCCGCGCTCATACCCAAGGACAGGTATAGCGCTTGTAATCAAGCTATACTCAGGAATGAACCGCTGGGTTGTAAGGTGAGGACGAGATTGCGCGACTATCTGAGTCGCCACGCGCCATATACCTAACAGACAGGTAGCCCGTCCCCGAAATGGATGAGTCATATGACCCCGCAGGAGACCTTATTTGATGGTTAACTTGCCGTACAAAAATATAAATATGTAAAAAATTTACTTTCTGACTATCTGAACTTTAGATTTCTGATTTCTTGGACAGCTTACAAGTGAAATCATAGAACAAAATCTTACTGTTTTATGGTCTTCTGTCGTCCATAAAGGGTCTCCTGCGGGGTCATCTGACCCATCCATTTTGTGGACGGGCCAGTACTTTGTCCACAGCACGTTGTCACGGACAACGAGATTATTTTGGACTAATAAAATGTAACTTTATCATGTAGGCGATAGGTTTCATTTCTTAGCGACATAGCTCTAGCGTCCATGTCGTACATCAAAAAAATAATTAATATACAATTAATAAAAACAAGAAAAAAGAATTCCTACTAAGGGATTATAGTGTTACTTATATTGCATTGTATAAAAACGTTTATCTTAACCGACTACTTTCGTAGTTTAGTAGTTTGGGAGCACCTCTTATGCTAAAGATAATAATTTTTTACTGATTTTTATAATGCAGAATAGCACAGTACCTTCCGTACATTTTTGTATTATTTATAGGGTATACCGTATATGCACTGCAAACGATCAGCTCGTAAGCATCTTTGAAATATTGAACAATTTTATAGGGGACATTTTGGGTAAACTTTTTAAATAACAATATTATTTAAATATGTCAACGCCATCTTCCGTTTTTCTTATGAACTATACAGGTTACTATGTGCCGTTTCATACCGAACATATTCAGGCTACTACAGTAACTATTGAGAACAATAAGGGAAGTTATCAATTTCTTCAGTCTACTGCCCCCCTCGTCACAAAATTGATGAATCGAAATTTAACACATACTTTGCAACTTTTACTAACCGCTTTATTGCGGATGGAGATCGGAACGCAAAGAACACGCATTGGGAATCACGATTGACAACAACAAGGGGCAGAAAGCTGATGAAAAGCCTAGAAACAAATAACATATCATCTGGCGAACCTACTTACTGGCCCACAGACCAAAAGAGGCTACCTGACCTACTTGACTTTTCTATAACAAAAGGTCTTTCTAGAAATACGTTCCTGCTTCGATAGTTCATCCGATCACACTCCGGTCCTCCTGAATCTAAGATCTTGCGTTTTCATGCTAAAGAAAGAGTTAGCTCTAGTCAATAACATGACGGATTGGAATAACTTTCGTGAATATATAACAGACAACATACAACTTAATGTTCCCTTAAAATCAAATGATGACATTGAAGCTGCCACCAAATAGGTTTCCTGCCTATTTCAAGAAGCAGCCTGGAAAAGTACACCTGAAACTGTAGGCATTAGGTCAGGCAGCAAAAACATCAGCCCCACAATCAAAGAACTAGTCAAGGAAAAACGTAGACTTGGAAGAGTCTGGCACACAAGCAGACACCCTGCAGATAGGAGGGTCTTGAATTAAGCTTGCTCTAACCTAAGATCCAAATCGAAAAAGGACAAAACAACGCATTTTAACATTTTGTAGAATCACTTCAACCTGACAAGCAATCCAGCTACTCTCTGGAGAGCTACTAAGCACTTTAATCAGCCTACGCACTTCAAACCTCCTTTAAATAACAAGAACTCTGGCTGGGCTAG
>JAOTAV010000679.1:0-10375 GCA_026546445.1 Cyclargus thomasi | reverse complement strand
AAAACTGGCGTGAAACGGCGTTGTGCTGTGTTTCGTTCAGTGAGTGAGTTTACCGGTGGCCCAACTTCCCTAGTCCCTTATGCCTGTTTCCTCTCCCTATTTCCTCATAGAGGCCGGCAACGCACTTGCGACTCTTCGGATGTCGCGAGTGTCCATAAATATCATTAAAAAAAAACTCAATCTTTCTAGACAGAGACACGGGCAGAGTACCCCATCAAGACAAGCCAGAGAAATCGCGAAAGCTACTACCTTTTATGGATATTCTTTTCACAAAATGTTTCTTATTAAAACTACCCTTCTTACCTCCTACTACGGATTCGGCAATTAACACATGTTCATGTCCAAAACATAATAGTTTAATTTAAAGTACACTTTTGTTACGCAGTACAAAGCATAATAAATATTAATGAGCCCACAAAGGCTTCCCTTACAAGATATATGGAGGCTTCGGATGAGCGGGATGAAAGGGTATTTTAGTTATGAAAATTGTTTAGTCGAATATGTTAACGCCCAAAATTTTATGCAGCTTAAAATAATTATAATATTTAGAGGATTTTATAGCATAGAGTTTGAAATCATCTATTGTCGTTAAAAAAAAGTTTTACAGAAGGGGCAAAAGAAACATATAAATTAATAACTAGGTACATTGATGTTAAACTTTTTCGACAGGACTTTATGACGTTAGTATATGACACCAATATTAGCAAAGTCACAAATATAAATTGTGTATTTAAACTTAACTGCAGTTAATAGTGCAGTAAAATATATTGTAAAGAGCCACTCATATACCACGACTACATGAAGATAAAAATGTAATCGAATATCAAGTTTACAGTTCTTGATATCGAGAAAAAATGATCGACGACAAGCCACAAAAATTAGAAATCGCTTATATAAACATTTTTTTTCTAGGAAAATAATTATTATTTTAGAAAATAGTTACATGACCTTAATATAGACAGGATACTTAACTTTTTAAACCAAATAAAACTGTATCTTAAGAAAACAGGATCCTTTCAGCCTTGCCGCGTAAAAAAGCGGTTTAGAAAATTCACCCCTGTATATTTTGCTCAATTTTTTTTTTTATTATATCTTAATCTTTTAAGGCCGACTTAATCAAATGATGAATGGCCTTTGGAATTGAATAAAGAAAAAAATCTTTTAATCAGAAATTTTCAAACAACTTTTATCGTTGCCTCAACTATTGCCATTGAATATCGAGTAGAGACATATTTACGTTAAAGACGCCATTACGGCCCCCTGAAGGGTCTCAAGTTGGAAAGAAACAGTTTGGAGCGATTTAAAGTTGAACAGTTTCTGAAAGTCGGCCGGCGCGGAATTGCTAGAGTTTTAATACATCTACACAATCAATTACCAGCTATTGCCAATTGCCAACAAACAATTTGACAGTTTTACGGTTCCATGCCCGAAGCGTAAAAACGGGGGGAACTAAGACTAAGACTAAGACTTTGATGTCTATCCGTCTGTCTCCAGGCTGTATCTCAAAAAGCTTGAGAGTTGAAATTTTTATAGAATATGTTTTTCTGCTGCTGCACAAAATAGAATAAATTTAATGATTAAGGGGGCTCTCACACGAAAACCTTTTTTTCTCAGTCTCTTCTTTTTGATACTAGATGGCGCTGAAGTACGTCTACATCGCACTATCGCTTGACGTGATCTGTTAAAGCTATTTAACTATCGGAAACACGTTTCCTCATGCTGCGGATTGCTACAGAACCTTTTACGCGTGAGACCAACTCGCACTTGGCCGTTTTTTTCGTGTCAAATGCTTTACGCAATGTAAATTTGGGCATTCCGAATTTTAAAAACACCAGTTGTAGGCTATGGTTGTAGGGGTGGCAGAATTCTAGCCTCCTAGAAACCAGCAAGGCAGCTAATATCGAATGTACCCCAGGCGGCAGAATCGAAGGGCCCTACAATCATAAAAATTTAAATCCTTCACTGGATCTGTGGCCGGTCGGCGTATGTGGGACTTGGGATCCGGGCTTGATCAATCCGCAACTCTTCCAAAGGTTTCATTATGCTCCACGCCACGAAGCAATAGCAACATCGGATACTAGAAAATGAAACCTTTAGAGGCAGAACGCAACCAGCACGTAAATTAAAGCAAATATCGTCATAGGTTTTTATGAAATAAGGGAGAAACGAGCCGCAGGAGCTGCCCCCTTATTTCATCAGGTGTGATGGAATGCAACTGTTGTCGCTAATGAATACTTCTGCAACAATGCAATTTGGATTGCATCAAAGTGCACCTTTGCGTGATGTTTGTTCGCGCCGTGTAGAATCTCCATTATTTAGCACACTTTTTACAACTTATTACTATTTTCTATTATACTATTACATCTTATTTTTATTACTATTCATTTATATTAACAATGATTGTGTTAAGACATTGCTGAGTGTATGAATTCCGTCCATCAAACGACAACGGCAGGTGCCACATAATACTGTAGTGTTACCACGCTACAGATCATTGCCGGAGTGGCACAGAGGTTTTATTGTTTGTGTACTTTATCCCTTTATGTAATTTTTTTAGTTGTTATAATTATTGTGTAATGCCTTATCGCGCCAAATAAACGTTTTTTATTTATTTATCTATCTATCTATTTATTTATTTATTTATTATACTTATGACATCAGTAGCGTTGCAAGTATGCTGCCGGCATTTTAATGAAGGGATAGGCAACGATAATATGAGGAGGCTGAAGGGAATGGAGATTGAGGTGTAGGGTGTTGTGCTTCCGGTGAGCTTACTCACTGGATGCTATATCACTCCAGTTTTTTGTGATATATGCTCCTGTCAAGCCGGTCTATTCGTGCCTAAGCATGGTTCTTACACAGTAATGAGCGCCTGTATTAAAATAATAATATCTATGGACGCTTTACATCTCGTCAGTCTAGTCCCGTGGTAAGTACCTGAAGGACTTGTGTTACAGGTACCAGACAGCGGAAATATATTTAATACTTTTATACTATACACATGTTTAAGATTTTTATTATATCATACACATCCAAGACCCAGAAACATTAAAAAAATTTTTGCTCCGTCGGCGGGATTCGAACCCGCGACCCCCGGCCTAACGTACCAACGCGCGCCAACTGAGGCACCTCTGGTCGTCAAAATTATGTACTCGAGATCAGAAAATGTCTCATTGGTACACGCCTCCACCCGGATTTAAACCTAGCACTCTCTAAAAGGCGAACCAAAGCTCTACCCCTCGTGACACTAGGCCACGGACACTCAACCGTGGTACAAATTTATATGGATACCACCTTCTTAGAATTCCACGAGATAGCTTTGAGCGTTTATCAGTGCGTTACTCTGAGTTAGTAATACTGAAATAGTTATTATTACTTTACTCATGTTTTATGTAAACTATCGCTTTGATTACACGTGTATTTTATTGCGTCTGTTCCGATTTCAACCTTATTCATGGAGATTATAGACTAGAAATTTCATTGTGATATGAATACGGTAATTTCTACCTGAACTATGGGTGTCTTTATTTAAATCCACATAAGGCATTGTTATATCTGTTAAATGGGTACGGTGTAATATTATATAGTTACGTAGCACACGCTTAAAGGTAAGTACATTTAACAAAAATTATATTAGATTTTTTTTTTCTATGGTACTGAATCTAGTTTCCAAATTCCAATCTACACTCTAAAATTTGCATACATTTTTGTGTAGTAATTCTTGTAGTCACTAATATTCATAATATAAATCTCAGCCAGAAGATCTTCCCAGTTTTATTTACACCGAAATAGCATTACAAAATAATGTTTGGCGGGTCAGCGAGTCTAGAATATTCCGAAATTCGATATCAGTAAAAGCCGTTGCCCCTTTCACGCCATTTCTCGCCCCACAAGCCCCACAACCCACGAGATAAATTTTATCGACCACATTCACAGAATATGTGACAGTTGACAAATCCTACGATTCCTACATAAGTTGTATTTTATCATCAAAGGGGAAATAACTTGGTCGATTTCATCGAGTCAAGATGATTGAGGTTATTCTCCGTCAGACATTTTGCAAATGGACATTATGATGAGGGTTTTCGATATATTTTTACCGTCAGAAGATCCCAACTCACATCAAGCGCCGCTAGTGTTTTTAAAACTGTCAATTTTCTAACACCTTTCTAGCTACTGTCACAAGCAGGTTAACATCAAGCATGATCATCGTAGCAGATCGTAGCGACAAGGGAATACGGAATATTACAGAAGTGACCAAGATGTGAAGATGTGAGAATGGTAGAGCTAGCGGTCAGTAACAGAAATTTTGTGTCAAAATTACATTAATTGCGTTTAATTTGTAGAGCGACGTATGCCGGTTGTCCACCAAAACCGTCAACTGAGACCGATATTATTTCGGCCCGATAAAATACAACTTTATGATCTGGGCTATAAGTTTCATTTTTTAATGACATTGCTCTATCGTCAATGTCGTCGCCGTCATTAAAGGCATAGAGGAAGAAACCTCTAGTCTATGTTATAAAGTTGCATTTTATCTGGCAGCAATATTCTCGTTTCCGGTTGACGGTGTTGGTGGACAAGCGGCCGCTCTCTATTCTGAGCAAGCATAATATTAGGGCTTTAAGAGGGTTTAAAGCTACTTTATACAGTGTTATTGTATATATCATAAGTTAAAACCTTTGTATTTATCAGGATGGGCCCCGGTAGTCATCCTTTTAGTGGAAAGTGCAAGGTTAAATACGTATAGAGAATTAGTAAAACTCGTAATCAAAACCATTCTCTTAATCATTTATTAAGCTTTCTTATGAAATTAACATATAATACACTTTATCTTAGTTTCCCAGTACTTAGCCGTCACAATCCAGTCCTCAATCGAATAGCTACTAGTGGTCAGCCTCTCCATAGAGGAATTATAACGAATAAAGTAATTGGTCTATGGTCTCTCCTGAGATCAATAATTATAAGCTTGTATAGCATTGGAATATATAAGCCTTTAAATAAACAATACCAAGAAACTAAGAAGTAACTTCATAAATGAATAAATTAAGCTGCTGACGGCTGGGTACTGGGTAATTCACTAACCTATTGGGTACGGTCACCCCAGTACTCAGCCGTGGTTCGACCGTATTGAATAGGCGGCCGACTACTAGTTTTTAAACGAAATTATGTATTACCAGGGTATACCAAATTAAAGAGCGAATTCTGAATTTTAAAATGATATCAATAAGACTTCAATTTTTAAAAAATACATAAAATTCCGTACTCAGTAGGGTTGTCGCACACTGGATAATGTACAATCAGAGAAGTTGAAAGAGATACAGATTGCGGATCTAAGTAATTTGGTCGGATTATGTCAAACCCAGCCGACAGATCACGACTTACATGAAATTGATATATTCCGACCGTCCGTCCGTCAACTGGCTCTCTATAAATTTCCCCCATTATACAATAAACGTACCCAATAGTCATCATTATTTAAATAACTATAAAGAGAATGTTTTATTAGTTATTTAATTTTACCGTAAAAAATGTAACAACAATATAATTTAATAAAACCTGACCTAAACGTAAATAAGAAATCGCAATAACTTTATCAGACATTTTGTCAGACACTTCCTACTAGAAAATTTTAGCGCGCACGTCGTTTTTTGACTCGACCAGCGACAACGTCGAAATAAAATCAGATTACTATATTTATTGCAGCCACTAAGCGTCATTGTGACGTTTAGAGCCCATCAATATGAAGGCCCAGCTTCTTTTTAAAATAACTTGATTATATTAGCTGGAAAAGGCTGACTACTGGTGCCCCTACCGCCGCCCGTAAACGGTGCAAAACTAAAAAAGTAAAGTTCGAACGTTTGAACGTTCTAGAACGGATAATTAAAATGGCGACCGGGCCACAGATCTCAATGACTCTTTATGCTCACATTTATTTAATTAAAGCGGGAAAAGTTAGAGTGGAATCCGAGGAGAGGGATTCAATTTGTTTAAACTCTTTTCATTTTGTCTCTGCCATATTTTCTTTAAAGTGATGCTTTGTTTTGTCGTCTATTTGTACAGGTATTTTTCTGTGAATCTATTTTGTGATAACGCATATAAAAAATCGGCCAATTGCGAGTATATATATATATATTATCACATTAAATATATGTTATTCTATGCTCTTGTTCATATGTTGTTTTTTTTAAATGTCGACCTTCGGAGATTTTACCAAGGAATTAAAGGTTTCTGTCTTTGATAGCCATTTTAGTGTTCCGTTCTTTTATATAATCGGTTGATGCCTCTAATCACATTTTGATAACACCGGAATTTAAGCTATTCGACTGACATTAATAATTAATTTTTGTATCTTGAAATTAATAAATAGATATAGCTTAACAGCATAAGAAATATACAATATCCGAAATATTTCAAAGCTATTATCATAATGGCAGACAATATCAATAACAGTTATTATCAGTAAATATGAAATATCGTTGGCTTAGCGCGCAATATTTGCAGATTCATTAGGTTTAGGTTTTCAGGGGTTATCAAGGGCCGTACTCTGTAACCGCGGTTACAGAGTACGATTCGGAATGCTGCATTTTGACGTGGGAGAGCCATGATTTGGCACAAATGGACCGGCTCGACTGAAGTGATACCACGACCTCACAGAAAACTGTCGTGAAAAGGTATCGTGCTGTGTTTCGTCCAGAGAGTGAGTTCAACTTCCCTAATCTTTCTATCCCTATTCCCTTATAAAAGGCCAGTGACGCACTTGTGACACTACGGATTTCACGAGAATCCATAGGCGACGGCAGTTGCTTTGCATTAGGTAATCCGTCTACTTGCTTGCCCCTAAATATCATAAAAAAAGGACGGCGACATTCGGTCCAATCTGAATATATCAATGTGCCGTTTGAGAGTTGTTCTCCAGAATGACAGTTATCCTCCCACTCGGCAGACATTATAATAATGATATCAGATTAATACTAGTTTTTACTGGCGGCTTCGCTCTCGTGAAATATTAGGATTCCTTCGGATTTATCATAGCGACCGAGCAAGTGTCTCTTCCTTTTCTACCTTATCTTTATCTTTGTACGGCACTACGTCTATATAACCATGACCAGTATCAAGTAAAGGCGGGAAATGAATTTCCTTGTTCCAATAATATTATTAGCAACGTTACATAATATCTTCAAGTCTTCAGTCTAGTCAAAGTCAAGGTAAAGCGTCGGTCAAAGCGTCAATTCAGTCAATTTAGTAAAGTGGTAGACGCTTTACTAAAATTTCGAATGGAGTTTTGGAGGGATACATAAAATAGGAAATAAAAAGGGATACATAAAAAAATTATGCATGATAACTAATATTTAACAGTTGATACTCTACCACTATAACGCATTAAAACCCAAAATAATACTTTAGCGAAGAAATACAAAAACACAACATCACTCTGTCACATGCACATCCCGCCAAAAGTCGTTTCTTCTTCTTTTTAAAATATGGCTCCGTAGTGAATTGCAAAATGTCTCTTTCTACAGCAAGATAGACAAAGTGACGTCGAAGTGCGAAGGAAATCTGTCAGTTTATCCCAACCATCCGTCAGTTTGTCTATACTTTCGTGTGTCTACTGACACTACGCTAGCCCTGCTGCTTTATCCCATTGGAGCATTTTGTCGGAATAAAAATATTTTTTTATAGTCAGTCAGCAAACTACATATCAATAGAATTACAGAATTCCTTTATTAGTCTCGGTGTGATTGGTGGACAAACACCCAAACAGACTTTCAATTTTATTATAGGAAGCGGAATGATCATTAGTGTAATCAATAAGTAAGTATTTATTCAATGGATTTTCAATAATCATAGAAGTAGTAAAATTTTATATATATACCAAAACAGTTCATTTAAATTTCGATACATAATCAGAACCTATAAAAAGTAAAAATATTAATTTATATTCTCACTAATGTATTGCTTACACGTATTAAGTAATTAAGTAGTTAACAAAATTTTAACTTAATTTTACGTCATTTAGCTAGCCACTTGCTACTAAATTTTGTGTTTACATGAAGTTAATAACTTAAAATTTAGTTACCTACTTATCTACTCAAGACGTGTAAACCAGACGTAAGAGCAATTGACGTCCTCTATGGCTCAGTTGGTAAGCGCGTTATTTACTAGCCGGTAGCCGGGGGTCGCGGGTTCGAATCCCGCCAACAAGGCAAAAGTTTGTTTGTTCAATGTGTATTAAATATGTGTATAGTATAAAAGTATTAAATATATTTTTGTTGTCTGGTGTAACAGTCCCTTATACTTTGTAAAGATAGCTGTTTAAGTTTTCAAGATCGTCTTATGCCAAGATCGTAAAGACGATCTGAAATTCTAGGCCACGTCTTGCAAATTTGTACAGCGAAACGTTATGTACATTTTGTATTAAGTGTACATAGGGTAAAGACTCCGAGTGAGGTCCCTTATTAATAGTTGAGGTTTGTCTTGTGTGCTCCTCCATTATGCCCGGGTCAATACATGTGTACCTTATTATACGGGGTGTAACTGAAATAAGTAGTAATAACCATATATTATATATGTAATATTTTTTTTTTATTAACAAAATATAGTCGTCTATAGGCTTTTCACCCGTATGCTTTGTTTGTCTCTTTTTTTTTATTTGGACTAACCAACACAAAAATAATTTTTGAATTCCTGTCAATTCCTGAGATTAGCTCGTTCAAACCAACAAACAAACTCTTCAGCTTTAATTAGTAGTATAGTTGTAACTAGATGGCAGCACCTCCGTTGGGCCGTACATTTTTTCGGGATGAAAAGTCATTGTCCTACCCAAACTTATACTTTGAGTACACTAAAGAGTATAATCGGTTCAAGAGTTTGAGTGTTTTCACACTCAAATTCCTGTCTGTCTGTCTGTCTGTTACATTTTCATGTAATTTCATTTTTGCATTTATTATATTAGTTCATATCATAGACCAATTCCTCTATGTTTATACTAATACTTTCTATGTTTCTTTCTAAATTCATAAGTACTCTCAGTATGGATAGGCTTAGCCGTATTTGCACACTATTTTTTTTCATTATTTTAACCCCTTGGGGGTAGAACTTATCAAAATATTTTCTTAGCGGATGTTAATATCGACTAGTCCAATGTTTTGGGCTGTGATTTGATAAATCACTATAATATATCATTCAGTCTGTTCAAACAACCTGTTTTACCGCTTACTGATAAAGTTTCTTTGACAGATAACAGATTCTTCTTACGTCTGTCAAAAAAATTGAGGATAACCCCTTAGACCAGCTGTACCCTGGTGGGTTTTAGCTGTAATTTAGATAGAAGAGAAAATAAATCGGGATATTTTCACGCAGAAAAATAGCCTAAAGATTCCGTTAGATTAAAAATTACAGCGTACCAGCTAACCTTCAAGGCCTAACGGACAAACTTTTGGTACAGTCTTAGTTAAAAGGATGGAGAAAATGTAGGTTGCTTTTAATGGTCCCAGAAAAACATCATGTTTCCAAATTTTTGATATTTTTACACGATTTTCTGATTCCACGCGAACCTAGCCGTGAGAAAAGGCTAGTATGCTTATAAATGACTGGGCTTAAAATTATACTCCTATGAGTAATGATTTGATTTTATTATGAATTTAGGTGTAAGAGAGGCTTAATAAGAATCCGTTAAGTCGTTAAGGCGCCATGTGACGACGGGCAGGACGATGGGATTAAATGTTTTTGGCGGGAACAGAATTTCAGTATAATTAGCGAAATTTATGGACTTTCACCGGGGAATTTTTCCCTTTTAATGAACGCTCACCAAATTAAACAGATTTCCGTTCTGCTCAACGTCTGCAGTCTAAATCTGATATTTCAGTAGCTGTCCTTAATTTGTGCTCAAGTCATTTGTTAATCTTAGCGTTTTAGGGTTGTACAAACTTTGTTAATGATTATTATTTTGATATTTAAAATTATATTTAAAGTACAGAAAAAGAAAGTGCCGGCTTAAGTTCGGAGGCGTGGGTTCGAATCCCATGGCTCTCTTTTTTAGAGTTCTGTACTTACTACTACTTAGGGTAAATACAGGACCGATTACTAAGACTTCGATGTTTGTCTGTCTGTCCGTCTGTCTGACTCCAGGCTATACCTTAAGAACGGCAATAGCTAGAGAGTTGAAATGTTCATAGAATATGTATTTCTGTTGCCGCTGTAACAACAGAGGTTAAAGGTAAGCGGTTAGGTTAGTTTCTTCGGAGGCGAGCGTTTGATTCTTACCTGGCCAAAATTAAAAAATCAATTTTTTGCTTATTTTTCTTTCATAAATTTATAACTTTTTATAAATTTAAATCTTTTTATTAATTTAAAACTATTTATCAATTTAAAA